>JAOXYL010000061.1:16818909-16838838 GCA_028564955.1 Terapon puta
CTTCCTTCCTTCCTTCCTTCCTTCCTTCCTTCCTTCCTACCTCCATCATCATTACCTCTTTCTTTCCTTCTTTTCTATCACTGCAGGGAGCCATATTGACCACTTTGCTGGTCACAAGAAACTTCTCAGGTATGTCTCACTCAGCCTGGCGTCTAAGTCCTTGTTCCCCAAATATATCATGTAAACATTCGTCTTAAAGAAACAGGAGGCTGGAAATGCTTCTTAGCCTTTAATATTGGGGGCAGCTTGCTTAGGAAAACAGATCAGAGGCACTACAAAGTGGGTCAGTCTTTAACATAAAAAAAGTAAATAGAGACGTTTCAACCTATTTTTGAAATCCGTGGATCAGTTTCTATATTGAACAAAGATGATCATGGTACGAGTCACCTCTTTCTCTCTAGCTGGTGCTCCTTCACTCTGTCTCTATTTTGCACTCTGTCATACCTTTTTGCATGCATTTCCTTTGACTTGTCTATTCTCTTACTGGCCTGCTCTCTCTCTCTCTTCATTCTACAGTAAAATGCATTAGTGCATTTGTGTCTCTTTTTATTCATCATTATCTTCCTTTTTCAATTTTCTTTCCTTCTTTTGTTTGGATTGTGGTTTCCATTTGAGGTAAGATTTTTGGAATGACAGGGAAGTATGTGGGATTGGGCACAAACGGAAAATTTGGGATGTTAAGGCCTCATTTACTTTTCTAATCGCTAATAACATACGCATGAAGATGAGGTATTTTGTATTTGAAAAAAAATGTATTAAACCTTGTGCTTGCGTAAAGTGCCAATATAAGATCAGAATGAAGTGAAGACAAGGATACAGCATGGATTTTGAAATGCAATCTAGTGTTTGGATTACTCTTATGCCATGAGAAATACATTGTGAGAAGAGCGGTGGGATTGTGTGTGTGTGGGTGCCAGTGATTAAGTGCATGTGTATGTGTGTAAATGACAGTTTAAGAATACTGCGTGAGTCTGTTGGAGATAGGTAGATTATCCCTTTCATCACTTTCTAAATACAAACCCAATCCACCACCCACCCTTCAGCCCTTCACATGTGAATCAGTATGTCGTAAGAGAGCAACCTTGCATAAATGATGATGCCTCTCTAAGCATCTGTTGCATTGCATTATGGATTTTGCAGTTGGATTTTGCACCTGGAGTTTGAAGATAAGCACAGTTGACTGATATGCTTGCTGCATGTTAGTGTAGCCCCAGGCTCGCGATTCTGTTTGTGAACTCCCATGCTGAAGCGTCGTCTCTTTCTTTCCCTCTACAGCAGCCAAGAGTTTGCTCAACAAGAAGCCAGACGGCGTTAAGGTGAGTTGCTTTGCACAGCAAGGAAAACGCTTTGTTACTTGCACTAGACTGCTGGAACGTTCAGTGTCTGAGGAGCCATCTGGACAATTATTATGCATTGTGCACTTAAGAGCATCATCATTCAGGGACAGTCACTCTAGGCAGTGGGCAATGGTTGTTATTTTCTTAACTTGATCTCAGAGTTGTTTTTGTGGCACAGCAGACCACATTGATGTGAGTTTCATCATATTTTTTAAAATACTAGTATTACCTGTATTTCCTGAATAGACCATGTTTCATATTTTCCATTGTCATTTAATCTTTACCACAGAGCCCCTGGTCCTAGTTTCTCTGTGTGTTTGGTGCCCGATCTGAAATGAACACTTGGTACAGAAGTGCATGTGTTCACAAATGCACGTGTGTGTGCATATCTGCAGTATTAAGAGTTTTGTGTGACTGACCAATTCAGTGTGCCTGTTTTATATACAAGGGGTGTTGATTTCAGATTGGACCTCTGCACACATTGTTTGAATCAGAGTCACTGTTTTTGGATTCTTAATCGGGCCTTCAGTATGTCATGATGCAAGATCCATTCCAAGGAGTTTATCCCTCATTCATGCGATCACATCCAGTGAAAATAGTCATAAAAGAAGTACCCATATACATTAAAGTAAAAAAATAAGTACAGTATATGGGTCCAGTCAGGAGGGAAGAGTTGAACTCGTAGTAGGTTTTTATGAATATTGGAAAAATATGTACTAAACATATAAATACTAGTGAAACTTTTCATGCAGAATTGAAACTGAATCCACATTAAATCCATTACGCTGTATTGATTTACTTTAATACAGAAGTGATTACACCCAACTACCCATGTGTTAATTGTGTTTTAATTCAGTGAATCTTTATAGTCTAGCCCATATTTCTGTATTTGAATGATTCAGTTTTTGTTTTTGTCAACTGATTTAACCGAACCAATATATAACCTACATTCATATGGAGTTAATTTGGAGGGTCTGTCATTGTAGTTTCATATTTTATTTTGGGGTTGGATATTAATGAAATGTTTAACTGTTGCTACAGATCACCCCCTTGTTAGTACCCCTGTTTTATTTTTCTAAATCTAGCAGTTTAGCATTCAATCTAAATGTATTGCTTATTTAAAAATGTGGTTTTAGAAGCATGCAGTAAGCAAGTGTCCTCCGTCTGCTGTAATATTTTACAGCACGGTACAACTGACCTCTGGTACCTTTGCCACTGTCTAAAATGAGGCTTTCTTCAGTACATCTACTCCCCTTCCCAAGTTTGCTTTATAAAATACAGAGATTTAATCAAGAGGTCTTGTTCAGTAACAATATAACAGTCGTTAACATCAGATTTTTGGGACACATGATTTGGGATGATCTCTTTGGGATGGACCGTAGCCAGAGTGTGCGTGGACGTGCGTGTATGCACATTGGTGTGTCTGAAAAGTGTGTATGTGTCATATCCCCTCTACACTGCCCCCTGCAGGTCAACAACAAAGCCAACACAGTGACCAGTCCTAAAGACACTGGCCCGGCCCCTGCGCTGGTATACACACACACCCTCACCTACACCTGCACCTTCATCCACAAAACCTTTACACCTCCCCACGTCACACCCCACTGTGGAGGAGGTACAGGTTCACCCTTTCACACGGGGTCAGAATATTTCTTGTTTGATTCTTGCTTGATGAAATGGAAATTCTCAACTAGGTGTCTTAAAAATATATAAAACACAATGGGTTATAACATGAAATAGATTTGTAGTTCAACCTTAGGCTATCCCTGAATGAAATAGTGTGTAAAAGCTTTTGTGGCTGTGTGGCATGTCCCAGCTCCAGCTCATTTGACACAGTTAACCATAAAAGATAAACTATTCATAATTCAAACAGATGTGTTCATTCATTCATCTGAATTAGCAGATCATCACAGGGCTTGCAGAGCTTAACCAGTTTGGATCAGCTGGATCTATGTATTATTAATGTTGGACTGAAACCAGAAGCCTTTACACACACGTTTGGACTGGGTTTTAACTGGTGTAGTTTTAAACATGTAGCCAGGGGCAACCTCTACCTCATCCCGCTCCCTCTGCTTTCCCCCTTTCCTCAGCACCCCTGCCCTCTCCTTCTTTACACCTACATCACGCATGTGCTCCTTTCATGTCATGTTATGTACTTTTGTGCCATCAGTTTTGCATTTGACAGGTATGTGCAATTTAGGGTTTGCTGCTCATATAATTTGTCTGTGCATGCCTGGAGTGTGAGGATGTCGGCTCCTTAAGCTCATTATGATTCTGCATTCCCAAGTGATTTGGCCGTCACACATTGGCTTGCGCATGGTGTCTGCTGACTGGCTATCTACGTCAGGCCACATGACTGCTGCTCTGCATGATGTCAAAGGCTTTCTGTCCCCCCATTTGCTGTCAAGAGGATTACGCATGAACACGGGCACATGGCATCTCTTTCTTTCTCTCCCTCTCTTTCTATCCTCCTTTCTCTCTCCATCGTCTCTCTCCCTCTCTCTCTCTCTCTCTCTATCCCTCTTGCACACACGCTCACACAGACACACACACACACACACAGATGCAGGCAGCCGATGTTATAATCTACTGTAATCGGGGTGAGTGATTAGAAGGACTGAGCTGGTCATCAGGATCGATTCTACAAAAACCCAGACATCTGATTACCGAGGCAGGACACTGTTGAGGGCTGATGAGAGAAAAGCAGACAGAAATAAGACACTGAGCAACACCGCCATGTATGTGTGTGTGTCTGTGTGTGTATATATATATATATATATATATATATATATATATATATATATATATATATATATATATTTGTACACACACGCACACACAAACAAGTGGGCAGAGGCAACTGAAGAGTTTTTTTATTTATTTGATGTCAGATACATTGTGATAAATAGATTTGTATATAGCCAGCCAGCCAGATTGATAGGTAGATAGATTGATCATGAAAATATACACAAACACATTTTGTGTGCCATCAAACCTTTTCTTGCCTTCTTTAGTGATTTCTTCCCTTAAGTTCTCTGTCATTTGTTCTTTCTAGGAACCACAGACAACTGTGATCCACAACCCTGTGGATGGAAACAAGGTATTAGACAAAAAATACCATTTTCATTCTTAGTTTCTCTACTGTAAAAATCCCTTATTGTGCAGTGTAATTGTTGACAAATTATGCTCATCTGGGCACCCTGGTGGCCAAGGGGTGTAAGACTATAAGCAACAATCCTTATTTAAGCTCAGTTTGGGGGGGTTAACAAAAAAATATGGTGAAAATGCCTGCAAAAGACTTAACTCTTACAAATATACTATAATGTACTATATTGTAATCAAAATCTGTGCCACACATAAAAAACTGTGGGTTGTTATTTTTTGTCAGGAGTCCATTGAGAGTGCCAACACCACCATAGAGGATGAAGATGTAAAAGGTACGAAACCTGTATTTATGTCTGATTTACCCATTTAAACTTCCCATCTGCACTGTGAGGTTACAACTGTAGGTCATCCAATCAAACTGATCACTCTTTTGTATGTTTTTTTTATTCAGTTTTGCAACACAGTTAAAGTGCACAGAGAGTTAACTTTTACAACCCCTCCTTTGGCTGTCAGCTCCTTTTGCAAATTGCAGTCCGCCCTGCTCTTTTTCTGTCCTACCCACCCTCGCATCCTGAAGTTTTTCTTGTCTGATGTCTGAGGTTGATGCTGAAATCGCTGAACACTTCTTCCTTTTCTTTTTGCATACCTTCTTTATGTTTTCAGTATTGGTACATAATATTTTCTCTGTTCTACTTTTTTCCCCCTTTCTTACATTTTGTCCAAAATATATCCTACCCTACATGCAAATGTACACCTTAAACAACCCCTAATCTCTGTTACACCCCTCCACCCATTCACACATCCATCCATGCAATCTCTGACAGCCCTTCGTCTGGGCAGCTTAGTGAGCGGCATCTTGAGCTCTAAGAGCCGATCCTCACAGATGTCTGACTCAAGGCAGACTCCCACCTCCTCAGTTCAGAGTAAGTCCCTCCACAATCGGGGAAATATCCAGTTTTGTTCCCCTCTAGTTCCCCAGTAATCACTGGAGGAAACTAATCTCTGTGTCAAGTGTCTCAAATTACATGTTCCAGAAATCATTTAAGTCTTCGGTATGAGATTATTTCTCCGCTGACTATCCCTATTCCAGTGAAATAAAACCTCTGTTTTGCACTTCGTGTCTCTGCCTCTTACATCCCATTTATTCCTCTGTATTGCAATAGAAGAAGATGCTCTCCTGCTGTACATTCCCGTCTTGTAGATATAGATGCTTTCACTCCTACATTTTACCCTTCTGTCTGTTCTGACTTACCCAAACATTGACTCACACTGTGGAGAGATGACTCACTTACGCACTCATGTACATGCCTTGTTGTGGTTTGTGGCTGTGACGGCAATGGAGCTGAAGTACTGATTTCTTTATTTCTTCACTATTTAACATGTTCTTTTGTTGCACAAATTAAGTATTTTTTTAATATCCCCCAGCCTGCACCAATAACAATAAAGGTAACTGTCAATATTACTTAGTTAAACTGCTTTTGTAGAAAATACTTGCATCTGAGCATTGGTTTGTCTTTGTTCATTTTGAGCTTTGTTGGGTGAAAGGAATTGTGTCATCCTGCATTTTCCTGCCTGATATCGCTATTAGTCATGGGAGGCTTTCTTGTTGTTCTGTTACTCAGATATGAAATAACAAAGAAAAATGTGAAAAATGTTTTTTTTGAGTGCCTTCCATTTCTAATAACTTCTACTTCTAAATCCTGCTAATTTGTAGAGTAGAACCCATTTGAAGCTGATTTAATGTTAGTTTTCCTTTCTCTGCACTCAGACCCACATTTGCCTGAAATACAGTAGCAACTAGCAAATTGTACATACGTTTGTGTGGTTTATGATGTTATTTGATCTTGTGTTATAGCCCGCAAACAGGAGATTATCAAAGTCACTGAGCAACTGATCGAGTCTATCAACAATGGAGACTTTGAGGCCTATGCGTAAGTTTCTCTCTGCATTTGTACAGTAATATCTGACCAGTTATAATGATTTGCTTACCACCTCTTCTGATTCTGTGGGTTTTGTTTTTTTTTGGTACAGGAAGATTTGTGATCCTGGCTTAACCTCCTTTGAGCCTGAGGCTCTAGGTAACCTGGTAGAAGGACATGACTTCCATCGCTTTTACTTTGAAAATGGTAAGTTCAGAAACATTAACAATGACATTGGCAAAAAACACATTTTAGAAGCATCATCAGGGTAGTTGTATTTGGACTCAAGCTGTAACATTTTACAAAATAGATGTGAAATGGGGTGAATGAAATGGCTAATTAGAGTAGATTACCAACAAAATCACCCAGCTCAGTGGGAATTTATCAAAAATGTATGTAGTAACCATGGATTTGGGGTTGCTTCAAAAAGTGCACGTAGCCAGTTGGCTTTGCAGCCAAACTAGATGTGAAAAAAAGAATTTGGCCCTTGGAAGGATTAAACGTTGTGTATCATTCATTAACATCAATTTGTTGAAGTTTTTCCAGCTGCTCTGGAAATAAACAGTAAGATCTATTATAAATGTGCTTGCTTACTTTGACATGTTCTCAATTATCTAATGCACAAGTTGTTTACTCTGAAGGACCATGGGAAAAATATTGTTTGATTTTCAGGATTTACAGGAAAGACAGAGAGACACGTAGCAAAGGGACCCTGGCCAGGAGTTCAACCAGGGTCCGCTGCACTAAGACTAACAGACAATCTAACAACTCACATGCCTTAGTTGCTTTTGTTTTGCAAGGGCCATATACAGTTTGTACTGGATGTATGCATACAGCATAATAAGCAGATTTAGGAATTTGTGTTGATACCAATATTTTGAAAAGGGGGAACGTCCCCTGCACAGCAAAAGGGGTGATGAGCATGTTGTTTATATGAAAAAGAGTGTAAATAGTGCATTAGTGGTTATGGGCTAAAATGTTTGTTCTATATCAATATTTAGTCCTGTCGGTTTACAGTTCATGTTTACTGGCACACTGCAAGGTCATGGCTGTGATTATAGACTAACCTTGGAGTGAAAAATTACCAATGAATAATGACTGCTATAAATGGCAGAATGTCCTGAGTTTGGGTAAAAATAGTTCAGATAAACCAGACATGTCCTAGAAACCTCAATCACTTGACAAGGCTCTGCTTGTCCACTATCCAACATCAACATATGGAAATTTTTTGTTCCTTTTATTTTCATATCCCTGAAGTGTGTATGTATGTGTGTCCTTCAACATTTCTTCTAGTGTACGGTCAGTGTTTTGCCTTTGACCAATCATGTAGCTGTATTAGAACATCCTCTAATGATTTCCATATTCATTTAATACATGATACTGCTATCTGTAATTAGCTATTTTTCTCCCTTTCAGCCCTGTCCAAAGGGAATAAGCCAGTGCACACCATTCTCTTGAACCCACATGTGCACCTAATTGGAGAAAATGCAGCTTGTATTGCCTACATTCGACTTACCCAGTACATGGATGGCGGTGGCATGCCCCGCACCATGCAGTCCGAGGAGACCCGTGTGTGGCACCGCCGTGATGGAAAGTGGCAGAACATCCACTTCCACCGCTCTGGCTCGCCTAGCATCCCCTCACAGTAAGAGACAGTAAGAAACACACAGCAACCACACATAAAGCTAAATAGGAGCTGATTTTGAATTGGCTGACCCCCAATTGTTAAACTTCCCACCTTGCTGCAGTGCTGTAGACCTGCTCCAGAGTGTGATCAGTATACTGTAACATCACTGAGAGCAGTTACTTTTCAAAGGAAACTAGCCAAGTAAGATTTCACCAAACACTAAACCCCACCGATTAGTTACTGTCGCTACAAGCTCTCCATTTAAGCATGGCACATAATGGAGTTTATTCTACTGCCATTTGAAGTGATCATTTTCCAAAGGCTTCTCATTTCTAGCTGACAACCATAAATGATCTGCTAGAATGATGACCAACTTTATCCACTGGAGCTAGCTAGTATAAGGAAATGCTACCATTAACATTAAAACTAGTGAGATGGCTGAAATGTGCAGCAATTTACACGCACTCGATGGCTGCATACAAATCTTGAGGTTAAAAGTAAAACAGAAAGCAGTGTCCAAACTCATAATAGAAGCACACTGCTTCAACATGTCGAGAAATCAAGACCTTGACAAGTTACAGTTACAGTTGTTACAGTTGCTAAACCATTTAAAAGTCGTATGCTGAAAAGTTAATTGTCAAGGTGTTGTATTTGAGCATCTTTAATAGCTGATGCTTTGACTCATCATGGCAGGAAAAGCATAGGTGTAACCTATCACATTCTTGAACGCACGTTTCAGTTCATAGGCCCTACACACCCATGCAGGTCTTTTAATTCATTCTTGCTATTTGGACTTCTGCCCTGGAACGTAACATTAGGTAAAGTATGCTAAGAAATTTTATGATGCTACTAAACTTTAAAAGGACAACTATGAGTCACAGAGGTGTATGTAAGCCTTAACAGGGGCAACAAAAGTGACAGGAAGAGTAAGTGAGATGTTAGTCATGCATGACCTGTACACGCCCGCACATTTTATGACCAAAGTAACTGAAAATACCCGAATGGGTGGATCACAGATGTGTAAGGGCTACGTTAATTTCACCTGTACTTTCCCTGCTCCTACGTGTGTCTACTGCTCAGATTTGGTTGATGCAGTTCTTTCTTTTTTCTGTGTTTGTGACAGAACATATTCACATTAATGTTCTCTCTCTTATTCTTGCAGTTAATGGAATATCAACATGTGGTCACAAAAAAAAAAAAAACATGAAAAAACATCCCATCAGCAAATCTAGCAGGGCAGTCAACTAGCCAACCCATGACTGCTCTTTGACCTTTGACCCTTCTATAAGGACATGACATCGCACAGGACACAAGTATTAATACATTTTCCTGTTATGGCATTTTATTAATGGACATCATTCGAAACCACCACTGGGTGGCCGCACACAGTATTTGGACATTATGAAACAAGCATATTGACAACATTTTTTTGTTTGTTTTTTAAGATGTTTTGGTATGCATTTTAAATATAAAATAGAGATGTTTAAAAATCTATTACTGTAACCTCTCCCAAAAATTAGTTCTGTATTTTTATGTGTATTTATGTGTGTGCAATATGAAAAAAAAATTGGAAGATCAGAATGTTAAAATTGAGCTTGCTTTAGTTCTGGTGATGTATATACATTGTGATTGTTGATAAAAACAAAAACAAACATTGAAATTGCTATTCTTGCTATCAGAGGAATTAAGAGTTTACGTAAAATCCAGTTTATGAGCTACATTTATGTTTGCTATGAGCTAAGTCATAATGTTTGAATTGTCCGATTTCAATCTATAATACTAATTTAAATGTAAAGAAAAGCAGAGCAGCTTACACTTTGCATTGAGATATGTTTGCCTTTATATCAGTTAAATAAGAAATAAGAGAATGTAGCATATATGTAATATATGAAAATTCAAGACTATTGTGTAGTGCATGGGGGGGCTATTGTAAGTAAGATCATATGAACCTATAATATCTTCTGTTTGATTTGTGAATCACTGACTTGTTTGTTTGCATTTGTTAATGTTGTGCATCAGTCCTGTCCCAAATGTTTCTAATGTCCTTCAATATCATGGAACTGTTGAAAAACAATAACACAGTTATGGTTAACATCCAGCATAAATATCAAAACCTAATATCTAAGAGGAGCAAAAATAAACTCCCGGTTACTGAAGTACCCCTTACATTTTGTATAAAAATGAGAAGAGAACAAGCTCATTTTTCATAATGTTTGTACTTGTATTGTATGACTGTATGTAGGGTTTCTGTTGTCATTTTATTCTTGTCATTTCCAGTGTGTTACTTTGTCAGTTGCACAGAGAAGGTTAAGATGATGAAGATGGAGCAGGGGCACTGTAGTTTCTGCCTTCTGTCAGTCTAAGCGTTGACCTGACGGTTGGGCTAAAAAGTCTGGAAGCGTCAAAAAAACACAGGATTGAAGAACGTTGCAGTCAGAGAAGCTGATGGTAAGACAACAGTGAAGAAGTCAAATGACGTTTGGACTGTAATAAAAGCTGGGATGTCTTCCTTGACGATTAGTGCTTCTACCAGCCAGTGGTCTCCCTGCCACTGCAGAACAATGCCAGTGTCTTCGTCATCCTTACTGTTTGCTCTTTTCAATTGGTTGGTCTCTTCTTTTTTAAAGGGAAAAATATGATAAACATTTCTTTTAACGAAACATATGATGTCAATGCAATGCACCACTCCTTACATGGTGTGTACCTGTTGCCAGCACGGCAGTGGGTTGCTTAACATGTTTAAGAAATAAATAAATCAGCTAAAAGGTGTGATAATGACAGAGTTTTACCTTGTTTTGTGTTCTGGTCAGTGCATGTTGTCAGTTTTACTCCCTTAGAGTAAAAGGGAAAATGTATGATGTCTGATGCCTGTTTACGAGGAAATAAGGTCACACATCTGCTTAGCGTGCAGGTCAAAAAAAGCTTATAATAGTGTAAACATTTAAAGCTAATTGTCATGTATTCAAAAGCAGGTCAGTCATTAGGTGAAAAATCAATGGAGGAGATAAATCCAGTGACTAAAAATCCTCCAAAATAGTGGATTTCATCCCAGGTTGCATATGAATGGCATGGCAACACATGCCCGTACTATCATGGCTGCTTCATTGCTCATATTTAGTGACACCTCTTCCCAAGTAACTGATCGAGTGACTTCATAAATGCGATACAAAAGACTTTATGAAATAGTTGACGGTACTGGCTTTAAATGAAATACATTACAATATATTTTATGTTTCTGAATTCTGAGACCACTTAATAAATACTAAGATGCAATATGTTTAAATCTGTTATATTTCTACTGAGATTCCTCCATTTTAGCAGTACCTCTGAGGCCCAGCTGGCGGCAACACAGACCTGATCAGCACTCCTCCTGTTGTGCTTCTCTTACGTCAAGCTGTCAAAGCAGCAATCGGTTTATTAACTATTATAAACATGCAGTGTGTGTATAATGGAAGTAAAAAACATAATTAGTTTTGTTGCAGCATACACTGCATACTGAAGCATGGGTGGTTTAAATGTATATTTACGCAATCAAAAAATACTGCACAAATTCACTAGATACAACACCATATATTTGTAGACTTTTATTCTCTATCAGCATAGACACACTGCAGCCATTTTGTTTTTGTATTTTTGAATTTTGATACAGTAATACATGCCCTTATAGATATTTATATATGCACTGTATATGTATATAATTGTCATCATCACAGAAAAGGGATGCTGATTCTTTAAATTAAAAGCATACCTGTCACAGTGAACTTCCACTAGTTTGCATTTTACACTTTTCTAAATCACAAAGTAAACAGTGATAGTGAAATAAATACATTGCATGTTGTAGATACATACAGTAGCGATGCTTGGAGCTGTGAATAATGATATATCTAAGCTCTCAACCTGCCTCATTATGCGTGTTCTGGTGTAATGCTATCTTGTATTTATCATCTGTCTAGCCAAAATGAGACTTTCCCTGTGGCTATATTGTACCTCATATCCAGTGCACAAAAGCATGGAGGTGGTCCCTCCTGACATTCAGGAGTGAAAATGCAGTTTGTGTAAAATAAACGTTTTCTTTGCTGACAGTAACTGGCACACACCCTTTCACTACACTCACAGACTCATTCACACACAAGCACACTCGACACAACTGCCAGTGCCTGGTGTTTCTTCATCCAGAAAGTAAACTGATAAAGTCTAACAATAAATAAAGCAGAAACACCCCAACAACTTCCCACAAATGTTCTATCAGACAAGTGCATCCAAAAAGTGTTTATCTTATTCATCTGGCAAATTCTGAGGGACCTCCTCAAAAATAAAAACTTCTTGCTGACATTCGAGCAAAGATAAACATGTTATCTATACCTACTGGTAAACTACACTCAGAATAACAAACAAATTTGAAATAAGAATTCTTCAAACAAAAGTTTGAATGGACAATAACCTCTACAAATAGCTGACCTGACAATGCAGTATTTAACTTAACACATGCATGAACACACTCAGTCATACAGTACCAAGAATACAAGCGCACTCAGACATTTACCATTCATACATTATGAGCCAAGAGTAACAATTTAATAAAAAGCCAAATAAAGTATAGGATTAAACTTAAAAACACAGAAAGAAATACACACAGAGAATGGTAAGAGAGGCAGAAGGGCAATCCATACAAAGCAGTCAAAGCTAGGATCATAATGACAGATGTTGATTAGTCATGCCTGCTCTACTTCACATGAGTGATTATTAATTCCTAGGCTACTGATGTCAATAATGTCTAGATTATAGATAATATATAATTCCCAAAGACAGGTTACACATAGCCTACACAAAACACAGCAGCAGCAGTTAAATTCAGTGTCGATACAGTCTTGTTGTGTGACATCTTGACCACCTGAATTGAAAGAGCGGCGAGGCTAATACAGTGAGTGATACAGTTTTTAAGTAAGGAATATCTGAGAAACTCTGGTTGTGAGAGGCAGTGCAGTGTGAAATATTGTCTTTCCATCCAAGCACCTACTCAGGGAGTAGTACCAGTATTTTGTAGGTAAAGTGTTCTTTACCTTCAGGAGGTTGTGAGTTAGTTGATGTGAATATTATTCCACTGTTTCCTTTTTTTTGTTGCTATACCACAGCATCAAGACAAAAATATCAAAGACAATTCTGACATGTAAAGGAAAATTAATCAGGAAAACAAGAGAAGGCTTTCTTTGGTCACAAAAGGCAAAACAACATCAGAACATGAAAAGAAAATCATGAATACATTATACCAGCCAGGGAAGAAAACTCCAAAGTGTCAACAAAAGGTCATCTTCCAGGACCTAAATGGGAAGACTGTGGTAGCTTTGAGGTGCCATGGTGCGCACTGGGATTGCATGTGGCTAATGCATAGGATTAGGGGGGACTTTAGCATGGGCAGAACCAGGGAGTGGGGGAGAGTGTTACACATTCTTCTACCCTTCCTCCTCCTCTTCCTCCTCATCATTGTCCTCCTTGTCTTCGTAGTAGCGGTGAAAGAGCTGGTGGAGATGCTGCTGGAGATTATGTGGTTTTGACCCTTTTCGGGGGTTGTCCACTTGCTCTAGAAAGACCTGTTTGCGTTGCCCAGCTCCCTTCACCACTGTTCGTCTGAGTGTGCGATCTTTACGCATGTGGGCCCTAGAGATGAAAAAAGGAGGGAGTGGAAACAAATGGAAGAAGACAAGTCAGCATCTTTGAAAAAAACTGAAATTGAAGGAACAGGTGTTTCTATACCTGAAAGATAAGTTATGGGAGATATGCAAATAATCACAAATTATAATATGCTGTGTTAATTCACCATTCAATTGTAGTCATGTGAAATGTCACAGAAACTTTCATTTCTGAAATTTCATTTCTAGCAACAGAATACTATAGATTATGTTTCAAAACACTGAAAGCATGCTCATTCTCGTAACGTCCTAAGTCCCTGTGATGGTGTGTTAATAGTAATTATGTATAAACTCCTGTGGTGCTTTGCCTCCTGTTTAGCGCCTTATTTATGCAGAATACTTGAGGCTATCTGGCACCTACAAAATGTTTGCCCACGCTCGTCCTCTCTGAGAGGCCTAAGGTGTCACAATACATAATTGCACAAAACAAACCTAGAAAAATGATAATAGAAATAATTGATGAAAAACTATGATTCACAAAATCCCACTGAACCACAATGTTCAATGTTAACAATGTAAGGCTATATAATCTGAAAAATTGGACCAACAGATAGTGTGCAGTACATGCACAGGACAACAATGGGAGAACAATCTTATTCCACACGTTTAAGAATTATAGATATGAGATTTGAAAGATGACAAAATTCAACACGTATCTGAATGCATTCATCGTATGTTGTCTCTTGTTAATGAAAGCAGCATTAGCAAATATTAGTCAATATTAGTAAAGCTAATAAACCTAAACCATAGCTGTCACTGTACAGTCAAAAATGCAAGAGGTTGCACACACATACAGGTTCAAACGTCAAACAGGTTCATTCCAGCACTCACACACCTCCTGACCACAGTCCCATCGTCTCTGACAATCTCTTTCTCTACCACATGAGGGAGCTCTGTTCTCCTAAAACCACTTATATAACCTAAAGCCTAGTGGCAGGGGAAAGAGAAACAGTTTTCACTTCATTCTGAAATGATTTAATTTAGAAAACAAAAACCATCAGGTCTCTCCAAATGCACATAAATACTTATTTACACAAGGGCTATAGTGGTAGTTTATCCTTAAACACTGGTCCTTGAAAATAAAAAAGATGATCACACTTAGTGTAACAGGTGGGCATGTGAAAGTCTGGGTTATGGAATGATGGTGATGTGGCTATCCACAAACCTGTTTGAAGTCGTCCTGGGCTGAAGGGAGGTCAGACGCCAATGATTTATCACCCTGGTGTGTCACTGTTCTTTCACCTTCAACCACCATTGTCTTTTCTGTGCAGCTGACCTTACAACCTTCATCTGTCTCCTGCCTCGATGCTGAGACACCCTTACAGTCAGTAAATGTTACCTAAGCCAGATGAAAAAGTCATTAGTTTGTTATTTAATTGTCCTTTAGATAGTGCATTCAATATTAATGTTGGTATGAATGGTATTTGAAGGCAATTATAATGATGATGAGAATATATAGAACAAACACACCTCTGTGTGATCTCCTTCACTTTTCAGTACAGTCCGTTTCACCACCTTAGAGTATCCATCGCCCTCTGCCATACTGATGGACCCCTGGGGAGCTCCTTCTAATGACACCTCTTCACGCTCCACACCATCCACTGAAACACACTTGCGAATGATTTTACGAGTAACCTGCAAAAGATAATGTGTTCAAACACTATTAGCATATATTTTAAAAGAGAACGGAACAAGCTACATAATTTTTTTGTGAATATACAAAATATGGTACTGTCTGACTCGAAAGAGAGGTGGAAAAAGAAAGAATGGAGCAAAATTTGCTTTACTAAGCTTTAATATCTGTTGTTAGTACCACCACCAAATACTGCTATGTGACATGTGTATGACAGCTTAGAATGAATTTGGTGTTACCGTTTTGAGAACAGTGTGTCCATTTTCATCTTTGTATGTTTCTTCCGTTACTGACTGTGTTGGGAGATCAGGCATTTCTTCTGACTGTAAGGGACACAAGAAAGACAATAATCAGAGGTTATACTATATTATGCTATATGCTTTGGTCAATGTAACACTTATGTGTTTAGTCCTCCATTTTAAAACTCATGTTAGAGAAAAGATATTGAAAATTATAATTTTAGACAGCAATCCAGTGAGAGAACAGGGACTTTAGGATGAAGGAAACACACTTGCATTCTCAAGGAAAAAGGTTAGGTAGACAAATAAACCAACAAAGAAGTGCTCAGAGCAGCATAAAATGCCTCCAGGAGGTTCAGCTATCTCTGCAAATCAAGTAGAACGTTTTTATACACCCTAAATTAATCTTTAAACACATTTTCACCCATTTTGATGAGACTTAAGGTTGTTAGACAAAACACATTTTAACTTGACAATGAAGTGACCTGGTCTGGTTAAACTTGGATTCTGAAAAGCACGCCCTCCATGCTCATGTAAAACAGCATCAGTCATGCTAAATCAAATACCTGAATGACAACTCTCCTTCGCACTATTCTGGTGGTCAAAAATTCATCATCTGAACTTTCTGACACTGATCCAAGCTCTGCAGTGATCTCCTGACCAAGCAACATAAATACATTAAGGCTTTATAAATGTGAATATATGAATACTGTTTGCAACAAAGCAGGCATAAGCAGAATGAAATGGTGCACTTTCCATTGATTTTGAATATCTGACAATGAATTTTCATATTTTATAATGGAAAGTACAACATGGCAGTCAGTGAACCTTTGCAAAGCATATCATGCTTTCACTTGATTAAAGAATATATGCACTTATTATTAATGGAAAAACATATAACTTATATTATTATTGTGAATGATACAGCTGTTTACAGCCAGAGTAACATGCTGAATTGGGACTGGTTAAAATTTAAACAACAAATACAAAATAAAGGTTATAAGGGGTTTTAGATCTTATCCATGTGGTTAGAGGGTTAGCGGTCATTCCTTTGTGAAGCAAACTGTATTTTGGTTAAGCTCAGCATTGGGAAAAGCTTGCAGGTTGGGGTGGTTTACCAAATCTCCTCTTACCCTTATCAGAGATTTATCAGTATCATCATAAGCCCCAGTTTCACAGATAGGAGGCAGTTGTGAAGCCTCACACAATGTAAATTCTTCATCTGATGTTTCTGAATAGTGTAATAATTCTTCACTTTCTTCATGTACATTATAAAGAGGCTCATGGACAAAAGAAGCATCTTCATAATCTTCACTTCCAGACGACAACAGAACTCTTTGGTTATTCTCTTCTAGCACTCTGGGATTGTTGAGGTGATCTTCGGGGTGATTTCCACAAGTCCTAGTACTTGCCTCAGGTTCATCAGGTTCAGTCTCTGAAAAATCTGATGCAGCCTGTTTACAGTCAAAGTAAGACTCTTGGTCAGAGTATTCAAAGGTTGGGCTGTCTGTACCACTTTGCACAACTTTGCCATATTCTGGAGGCTCGTGGGTATAGATTGTTGTGGTGGAAGAGGTCTCTGTATACCCAGGTGGAACGCTATACTCCTCATTGGAAGTTGATGAAGTCATCTCTGTTTTGAGTTTAACTGAAGTTGGCTGATAGGTGAAACCCTCAAGCTCTACTGGAGTCAGTGATTCCTCTGAATACGTTCCACTGATCCTTGGCCTATCCTCATCTGAAGATGTCTCAGAGATCCCGAGAGAGGGGTATGGCATCAGTTCATCAAAACTAAAATGTCTTGCAGATGTAACTGTCTCTGGTGTCAAATCAGAAAGAGACTGAGAAGAGAGATCTTCACTCTGAGTGGTTTCAACAGAGGTTGCTTCCCATAAATGCGGAAGTTGACCTTGGATACTCTGTGTTGATATTTCTTCTATCACAACCCTCGAGCCATGAGATGATATAGCTGATTCAAGTTCTTCTTGACTTTGTAAAATGTCAGTTTTAAAATCTTCCTCATGAAACTTTACCAGATCTTCCCCAGATATATCAGACTGACTCTTTGAAGCTACTTTGGAGAGAGACACTGAAGAAAATGTTGGAGCAGCATTTTCATTATATTCACTGGACTGGAAAATGTCCAAAGGAAAACCTGAATTTAGTGACAGTTCCATCATTTTAAAAAATCTTTGGGGAGATTCTGAACTAGCTTTATGACTAGTAGGGCTTGATGAAACATTTGTCTCTGAGGTTTTTCTAATATCAGGAGTGATTGGTATTGCTTCGGATTCATCTTGAATAGGTGACAGGAAATATGCAGGTTCTGTGACTGCAACATTTGTGTTCGTAGTCTCCTCTGTAAGTTGTATAACACATGATGTGCTGACTGTAGGGCATCCGTCTTCAGATGATAGGTCTTCAAACTGGTAAATGTTTTCATTTTCTGGGCCTTTGTCACTGGATTCTGACAAAGCTGGGTCATCTGTCTCAGGTCTAAACTTAAGTTTCATCTCCTCCAGTTCTGACAACAACTGGTCAAGCTCAGGGGACCCAGACCCAGATGGCGTTGTTGGGGAGTCTGAGGGCATGATGATTTTGTCATTTGGACTGTTTTGAACAGTTTGACATGGTGAGTCTGAGGTTGGTGAGCCTGGTTTAGCTAAGTCACAGTTTTCACTTTGTTTGGGCAGTGATAGATTTTCATCATTTTCCTGTCTTGAACTACTTTCACTGGTCAACATAATTTCAGATTGGGTTTTACTGAGGTCGAAATCACTTGGAATAGATGGAATTGGTTCTAGTTTTTTCGAGGCAACTGTGTTTGAATCATGGGCCAGGAATGTTGTCTTTGCTGGACAGAACTGACTCTGTCCTAAATGAACATTTTTGTGTTTTGAAGATTCTGAAAGGTTAATCTTGGAAGATGCTGTTGACACCTGCAAGAAATGATACAATGGAGTTGGAAAAATGTATAAATAAATATGATTTGAGACTCCTTTTTGTGATTAATGGAAGCATCAAATGAAGCATGCATTTGTGAAGGACAGGTTCTGGTTTATAAGGGAGAGTTGTTTCTCAAATGAGAAAATTCACTTGTAGCCCAATTGCATTTAGGTCATTGCAGTGGTATCTTATATAGGGTATATTATCACTTATTATCACAGACCTTAACAGACCACATACAACAGATTACATAAATGTAATGAATAAATGTAATGACCGATTCAGATGCTGCAAAATGTCTGAAATATAATACCTATGTTTAAAGACATTCCATTTAGAATACCACTTACAACACAGCAACACTTTACAATAATAAAGCAGGGCACAAATGAACTTGAGCCAAAATCAGGATTTGGTGTAACATGAAGGTGGACATGCATCTTTTTACTCTCATTTTAAGTAAATGGTAATTGTCCTTTCATAAGCAGCAACAATGCATTTTCAGTGAACATTCTTAATCTACTGACAAAAAAAAAAAAAAAAGAATATGTATGCCACCAGGTGAGATACAATTAATGCACTTGAATCTCCGTCACTCTGAAGCAATTCAAGCAGTCTTAGGAAAACATTCCAAGGCACAAGTCTGTAATTTCCATTAGTTGTGCTTCACTTAAAAATCATTTCCTCTGCTGTGATGCAAACATGCCACAGCAAGGCAATGAAGTCTCAGGGTGTTATTAGTGGAAGCTTAAAGCAAAGAGTTCTATGTTCACACTATGTTTTGTCATGTTTCTTTCTTTTGAAACACTGCATTCAGTGCTGAGCAATAACTTGTGCTGTCTTACCGACACCAGGAAACTTTTACTCTTGTCCTTGGATTTTCTTTTCATGTTCTTGGAAAACAAATCTTGGCTGTGTGTCATCTTTAATTGTGATTCAGGGTCTGTCCATTTATGTTCATGAATAGGTGGTCTTCGTTTCATTGATTCTTTCTTTGCTTGAGATTGTTCGTGAAAAGCCTCCTCCAGCCAGACAGCATGATGACATCCAAATTTATGTTCTACAGATGGTATGTGACTCAACTCTTTACAATACTGGCTAAACGTGTGTGATCTGACTTGATCTAATCTAGTTCCTTTGCTATCGAGGGAGGAGGCCTGAAAAAAGAAGACTGCTCATTTGTATTTGAGGAAGTAGTAATGGTTCTTGTTTCAACTGTTCCAGTTGGAGTCATTTGTGTTTCAGGACGTGACTCTGTTACAGTTAGGTCAAGCTCTGTAGATAGGGATAGTGAGGAATCCTGTAATGGTTTTGAGTCTGGGGTGTCAAAATGACTAGATTCGACTGGGCTATGTGATTCTCCCATGCAGACTGTTAAATCTTCAGATTTGTTTTGAAGGCAAGCCTTCTCAGGCAGTTTATCAACTGTATTTTCG
>JAOXYL010000061.1:16840206-16869884 GCA_028564955.1 Terapon puta
CTGAGGAATAGGCGAGTCAGGGGAGAGGGGCCTATTTTCATTTTCAGAATCCAATGACTCGGGAGACTGTGGTCTTAGCTCGGTCACCAAATCGTTTATAGAAAAGCCAGCGCACTCAAAGTCTGGTGACAGTGAACGCTGCCAAAGAGGTCTAAATTCACTGGAATGACAGTCCAAAGATGCATCTGAATGTTTTCCATGTGTAATGCCTCGCACAATATCTGCATATGTATAAGGTCGTGCGGGGTAGAGTGGTTGGGATGCAGTTACCACTAAGCTTGTGTGTTTAGCTTCAGTTTTATGGAAAGATTGTTCTGTTCTTGAAATTGTCGTTATCTCATTTGGAAACTTGAAAATGTATTTTGGTCTTTCTACCAAATTAAAGACCTCCGGTCTGGTTGATGGTGGTTGTTTGAACATCTGATTTGATTTTTTGTCATTACTATGAGTGGAACTTGAATTTTCTTTTGATGATTCTTCCTCACAATACATATGCATGGACTCTTGTTTTTTATTGTGTTCAGCAGTGTTTTGTGTTTTAATTGTAACATGATTTTCTAAATCACCTGTTGTGAAGTCACATGGTATGTATTTAGGCGATTGTGGTTTCAACTTATACAACCAGTAATCAAGGAAAGATTGATTATTTTCCTTATCTTGTTTCGTGGCTTCAGATAATAGCGGCCTGACCTGAAGTGGCTTTTCTTTTTTGCTTAAATAGCCTGAATCTGTAGACAGTGGATTTCCTCCTGAATATTGTAAATAATAATCACAATATTGTCCCCTAAGTTGGGCACGGATAGGTTCTGAGAGCAAGAGTTCAAGAAATGAAAAACTGCACTGAGAAGTCTGAGATTCTGGGGAGGATGATCGGCAATCCCTATTTAAAGATTCATATTCATTAATACATGTAATTGAATCAGGTACATATGAACCTCTACTATGAGAATCATCTTCAAGCAAAAACCTGTCACACTCAACATCTGATGTCTCGGGTGAAAATGCTCTGAATTTTTCTTTTATTTGTGAACCGTCATGGAGATGTGGACTATATTTAATTATGTCAGAGTCATGGGAGAGTGTTCCATCCTTACTCCAAGGCTCAAGGGACTCAGAGGAAAAGGAGTGTGGAATTATTGCAGTGGTATAGTCATTTGACCATTCCAGCAGGGGTCCATAATTACATGAATATGAGTGGTTGGGGTCTAATTTATTTTCAGCGCAATAAGTTGTACCTTCTGGTGAACTACATGCATAAGATCCTGGAGAAACAGTCTGGCTATCATCAGTTATATTGGGAAAATCAGGTAAGACCCTTTTCCAGCCCTGTGGGGAGTCAGGTGACATTGCTCTGTAATCAGAGATCGACATAACAGATTCAGGGGATGACAGTCTTGGTATGGATTCATGTAATTCCCATGCCTCTGTAGGGAAGAGACCCATGCCATTAACAAATGGAAATGCACCAAACTGCTCCTGAGATGCTAAAGAATAAGGGGTCAAAGGACTGAACTCTGTAAAAGTGGAAGGTAATGTGACATCTTGATCAGGTGATTGTGATGCAAGATGGTCACTATCTGGACTAAAAGAACAACAATAATTGTACCTATCTGTTGAGTCACAAACCATGTGAGAAGGGCCAGTAGTTGTCAAACTGTGTGGCAAATTTGTCTTTGGTAATGTAATTTTGATTGGCTTCCTCATGCTGTACGTAGCGGTAGATTCAACTGACAGGACATCATCATTGTCATCAATGAAGGGCATGTTTTCTGGACAGCCATCACTGTGTATGCAGGGATTTGTGTTTTCTTCTTTCCTTGACATTAAGGATTTGAAGCCCTTGTCCACATGAGTAACCTGACAGATTTTCTGATGATCATACAGTGGTTTGGAAAATTGGGATGTGGCCTCGTCAGTGCACTTCTGAGAGAGCTGACTTTTTTTAGGTACATCCATGTCATCATCTCTCATAACCAGAACTGCTTGGTGGTCCTTTGGTGGACAGGCTAATGGGCTAGGATCAGAGATGCTTCTGGCAAAGGCTTTGGTAGCATCTGTATCGCCAAGCTGCGGCGTATAACTACATTCATCACAAAGCTCACTGAAGTCAGTCTCAGCTTTATCTGACTCTGATAGGCTTAGACCAAAGTCTTTTATAGATATAGATGGTAACTTCAGAATGACAGGTGATTGGCCTTGCTCATCTTCACAACCACACTGCTTCAATGGTAAGGTTTGGCTGCTGTCATCTTTGACTTGATACTGAGAACGGAAAGGCCTGATGAAATGAACTTCAACACTGCTGCAGTCTTGCTGGTCTTTCACTTTGGGATCATAAACCTCAGTTGCTCTGCTGCCCAATGCGTCTTCTTTTGAGGAGGGACATGTACTTACTTGCTCATCCACGTTTTCGTAACCTGTAGGTTCTTGTGTAATTACATCCTCAGAAGTCCACAGGTTAGGGTTCAATTCACTGAAAAAAAGGAAGGTCGGTCACAGAATATAACTTTGCGTGAATATCATAAATTAAAGCCTTAACATAAAAAGACCACCCACTAACAGCTAGTGTGACAGTAAATCCCCCAGAAAAGGAGCAGTTTTGACTTCTTTTTATGCATATGTTGTTTCTGATATGTGCTGTGGGTGTCAGTTGAAGTATCTCAAATTATGTAATACTACATTATGAGGAGGTATTTTTTGTGGATTTAAGAATAATTTCAAATCAATCATTTACTGTGGGATCTCAAGCTCCTCCAAAAGGTCGCCATGCATGCTTTCTGAGTGGGTGTGTCCAACAGGCTCTGCCCAGGAAGGAATATCCAGTAGAGAAGCAACAGAGAGGTCCTCCTCAGAAACAGCTGGGGGTGGTCTGCGGTCTGACTCCACTCTTCTCACAACTCTGGGACTGTCTGCATCTTCTTGCACTGAAGATAGGGCTACTGACACTGAAAAACATGCATGCATATGATGAGTGTAAGTAACACTCTTTAATAGCGTGATGTTAGACAGAGCCTTTAAATAGCTGTTGAATTGAGTGTTTAGAGGCGTTACTACCTTCACTATGATCCAGTGTCTTCTCTATCTCTGCATAAGTTCGAGATGTTTGCTCTTGAACTGACTTGTTCATCTGGGTTTCAATAAGATGAACGATGTCCATACGGTTGATCTTGGTTAGTCTCTTAATCAGACAATCCTCTGTGAAAGGATTTAAGTAATTAATAAACTTTTTTATAAAAGCATTCAATTAACATAACAAAGAAATTGCTACAAAATTCTATGTGTATGTGCAATGTAATATTACATCAAATCTAAAGTATGAGTATTAGTCTAATAAATACGCAAGTCATTTGAGGTAGATTAATTTTACAGACTGTGTTCACTCGATTGCCATAAGTGCATGGAAGTAAAATGCTAATAGTGCATCCAGTATCTTAAATCAAATGTCTTCCCAGAATATGAAATATAGTCTTGACAAATGCCTAAAAAAATAAATGGGGCAAATTGAAATGTGTTGGACCTAAAGTTTTTTACCTGTAGCATGTTTGCCTTCCCGCTCAACCCAGCGCTGCAGCAAGGCATGGCTCTGTTCTTGGAGGGAATTAGGATTCTCTTTTCTCACTGATTGGATATCATCCTCACTGAATTCAAGTTCTCTTGCCAGCTCTGAGATGATGGATGCAAGTGTAAAGAAACTCTTGAATAATATCTTAAGAACATGGGTACTTTTATATAACATTTTCAGATATTTCTCCAGGTCTACACACACACCTATCAGTTTAAACCATCAACCATGCAATTCATGTTTCTATGAAACTGAAAACAGAAAAAAATTGCATTGTTTCACAGCTTACCAGTCCAGCTGAAGCCAAGAAGATCTGCAATGATAGCTAATGTCTCCTCTTTCCTGTCAGCATCATCCTGCCAATCCACTAAAAAATGCCGTCACAGCCAAACATTCAATCTTAATATCATGGTCAACAGTTGAAGTTGTAAATTAATGTGAACTATATACTTCAATTACAGGTATAAGTCATGTAAAATATTATTTGTAAGTGTATATCTAAATTTAACCTATTTATTTTAATGTTGTACTGTTGATGGTATGGCAATACTCTGAAATTAAAAGTGGATCTGTGATGTTGGATGATAACATAAAGGTTGGATTCATCACTCTGACGGGGAAGTGACTTGTTGAGGTTGAGAATATTTGGTCACAATTAGCACACCATGTTGTTTAACAATTAGTGTTAAGCAATGACAATAATGTGCTGATTAAGTGATGTGCATGCTAATATTAGTAAAGCTGCATTATTAGTAGATAAATGAAGTCTGCAATAGTGAAAAGCCTCCATCAAAATAGTTAACTAAGCTAGCATTTCTTTAACCCACAGGACCTTTCAATCTTGAGTTTGCATATACACAAACAGAGATGGAAATTTAACTTACCAACATGCAAAACACCACAACACATAGACACATACACAAAACACAGACAGTGCCCAATGGGACAAGACAAATAACAACACATTAACACAACATAAAGTGACTACTGAAGATATTAGACTTAGGAGGAGGAAAAAGGGTCATTCTGCCGAGGAGAAGGAATGCAAAAGCCCATGTAGGTCTGGCCATACCTGGAATAAATTCTGGAGTTTGGTCATCGATGATTCTCTGCATCTGAGTCTCCACCATGTCATCCAAGGAAGGTCTGGATACAAATACATCCTCCATCCCACAAGGTGGTTGCACAACTGGCAACACATTGCCATCAGAATCGGAACTGTGTGAGGCTGGGATGTCATATGTGAAGATAACAGAATCTGGGCTCCTGTGACAAGCACTGCTTGAATCATCAGTATCCAAAGAAGAACTAACAGAGGTTTCCATATTCTTAGAGAGTTCGATTTCTTTTCTTTGGGAAGAGGAAGAAGAGATTGTCTGAATTAGGGCTTTGTGTTGCATCATGACAGGAAGTCTGGAGTCGGAAAGGTTGTATTTTTTAGTGGGTTGACTGCTGTCAGAATAACTCCTCATATCTTTTTTTTTTTTTTTAATGTCACTATCAGCCTCAGATCTTGTCCTACGGTCCAAAGTTTTGCTCTTCTCTGCTTTTTTATGAGAGCTTTCAGCCTCGGGTACCTGTGAGTCTTTTGTGGTTACTTCCTCTTCAATTTTTTTGCCTGGTTTGATTGCCAGAGATGGATCCTGATGATATCCTGGGACTCCAGCCTGTCCATCACAGGACATCTCTATGACTGAGCACTGGTCCTCTTCATCTTCCTCCTCCTCATCATCATCCTCATCTGGAGAGGAGTCTGAGGAGTCATGTCTCTGCTGTAAGGGCATTGAATGGATGTGAATGTGTGTGGATGTGTCGGATTGAAGGTCAGCTATTGTAGAGTCTAGATAGTCTAGGCCAAGGCTTTCAAGGCCTCCAACTTGACTTTGAATTATGGTTAGTTTTTCATAAGCACTGGGGGAACCAAGCTCAACCTCTATGGAGCTACCAAGATCAGTTTCAGAGAGTCTGCGATTCTCTGACTTGTCACTTGAAGGTTGGAAATGAGTTCTGGGTTTGGGAGTAGGAATTTTCTCATTGGAATCAAGAGCCAGAGATGATTTTGGAATCTCCTGAAGAGAATCACTATTCTCTAAATTTAAAGGCATTATTTGATCTTCCACAGTTTCCTCTGGAACAACTTCATCAACTGGATGGTCTCCTATGTGAAAAAATGCATATTCTTCCCCTCCTTCATCAAAGCTTCTTCTTGTCATATCAATAGCTCCCCCTCTGGTCATTTCAAACAGTTTCCCTTCTTGAAATTGAAATGGATCAGGGGTTCTCTCATCACCTGGTGTTCGAATGGGTGTTTTATCAGGTGTTTTTCTTTCCTCTGCTGGATAAAGGTTCATCTGTTCCTCAGGCTTAATTTGTGCATTGGAAACTATACCATTCTCACCCCCATATCCTGGAATATCAAATTCTAGTTCTTTAGTATAAATTACAGGGTGAGGTTTGTTAACAGAACCTGAACAAGTCAGTGTTGACTCAGCTTGTTTGTCATCATCTGGATGATGCTTATCTGTCACAGAGCTGGAAAAGTGTGTGTCAGTAACAGAAGAATAGTCATCTTTTACAGCATCTTTATCTTTGTTTAATTCAGTTTCTCTTTCTGTTAAGAGCACAGACTCCCCTCTTTCTGGATCAGGTCCCCTCTCCTCATCAAGTGATGGAGTAGTTCTTAGCTGTGACTGAATTTTTACATTCTCCTTAATGCTTAAAGTAATATCTGTTGACTCACTAAGTGTATGAATGCTTTTTTCAGAATTTATATCTTGTGAGGACAATTGTGTAACTGGGCCAAATTTTAGATCTGGCTCATCATCTTTGTGATCACTTATACCTGATAGTACAGTATCTAAAGATTTGTCTTTTTTCATTTTAGCCTCTTGTTCCATCTCCTCAAATGTTTTTATCTTTGCAGCCATTTTAAACATCTCCTCTTCTGGGGTGAATTGTTTATTAGTGATATCATCCTCACTTTCGTTTGTGTTGAGAGAGTCTTGCCTTATGATCACGTGAAGATTTTCACTGTCAGATTTTTTGGGGTCAGAGCACATGTTGCCATTCGTTGCACTATTTGGTGAGCAGGGGTATTTGTCCTCCTTAATTTCACTTTCCATACTGATCTCATAGTTGTTTTCTTGCTCATCATGCTCACTTTCCTCCTTGAAAATGTCATAAGCCATACATGCTTCTAGCTGGGAGGCATAATCCTCATAAACTGCTGTCTTGGCTGACATCTCAAGTTCTATGTCCTTTGACTGAATAGGACTTCCCTCAAGAGAGTCTGGACAAGGGGATTCTCTAATAGGACTTGGCTCAATTGAATCAGGGGATGTCTTTGAAGATGTATCCTCCATAAGAGGACTTGCCTCTAGTGAGTCTCGATGGCATGGATCTTTAACTGAGTCATCAAAAACTACAGTATTTAGGTTCTCCAAATCAACTGGTCGTTGTTGTGTGTTAGACTTGCTTTGCACAAACGCGTGCATGTTGACAGTTGAATGAGCAGCATCACAGTCATCTATAGCCCCATATGACTGTACAGTGCTCACCATTCCCTCAGTTTCCTCAGATGAGAAACTCTTTGGACATACATGCTCATGATCAGCTTCTCGTTTACTGTCTTTTTCCAGAATAACTTCTTTGTTGCACTCAGAGACTACCTCTTCTTTTATGTGGGTTTGAATCACCACTGGTTTTTCCTTTAAATATTTATCCAAGTCTGCACTGAGCAGTGACAACATGCCTGACATATCCCTCTCAGTTGTACACTTCTGTTGCTGTATCTGTCTATCAACACAAACTTCTTCAATTAGTGTCTCTGATACAGAACTTTGTAACAATTCGCTAACTCCAACTATGTCAGTCTGCATGTGGTCATTTGCCTCTTTTGTGTGGCACTGTATTGCTACTGGCTGTTCCTTCAGATACTTATCCAAGTCATTACTGAGAAGTGATAACATGCCTGACATATCCCTTTCAGTTGTAGGCTGCTGTTGCTGTGTCTCTCTATTAATACGAACTTCTTGAAATGGCATCTCCAACACAGGACTTGGTTCTTTGGCATCAAATACATCAGTATGTTCATGTGTCTGATCACTAATTGTATCATCCACATCTGTACTAGTTACTGTTTGTGTTCTTTCACAATCTGTCTCATCACTGGAGGGTTTTTGGATTTTGGTGATAATAACTTCTTCAAATCTCTCCTGGATAACATCTTCATCTTGAGGAGTATTTTTCACTGGCCTGTCCTTGAGGTAGTTGTCCAAGTCACTGTTAAGCAGTGATAGCATACCTGACATCTCCTTTACTTCTGTAGATGGCTGACATGAAGTCTTTTTCTCAATCCACTCTTCCTTCATTGGGAGTTCATCAGACAAGGATGCTTGGATTTCTTCAAATCCCATCACCATGTCTTCACCTCTCCTGGTGACTTTATGTTTCATTCGAACACAATCTATTTCTTGTGATGCGCCATCTGATATCACGTCTTCATTTTCATCAGCCAAAGATACGGGTTTTTCTAATTTATCCTGTACATTATCCTCATCTATTGAATGGCTAGCAAGAGATGTAGCTTCAAGATGGTGATTAAGGTCAGTATTCATGTCTGACAACATTCCTGATGGATCTTTGACTTCTTTAAATTCACTCTCTGATTCTTCCCATGTAATTGAATGTTCTTTCTTTGGTCCATGATCTGTTTCTTGTGTTGTGTCATCCAGATTAGTTCCTTTATTTTCATCACTGACAAATGCAAGAGTTTCTTTATCTTTGGCTTTTGTTACTATAATTTGATCAAATTTCTCCTGAACGATATCATCTTCTGGTGGCCTACTTACGATAGGCCTAGCTTGTAGATACTGATCCATGTCACTCCTCATTAAGGTAAGCATTCCTGACATATCTTTTCCTGAAGTGGATGTCTGAGTAGATGTCTTTCTCTCAATGTGGACTTCCTGAAATTGTGGTTCCTCAATTTCGAGATGTGTTACTTCCCTGTCTGCTTGTGTAAAGAATATTTTACTTCCACAATCAGTAGTTATAATTTCTTTGCTTGCATTATTAAATTTTTCTTCTTCTCTTCTAGTAGTGACAGTAAACATATCAATTGTTTCTTCATGAGTCACTGCAAGTCCTTCATAATTCTCACTTTCCCCTGAGCTGGAATGATGGGTCCCAATATAAGCATTTGTGTTTGAGGATTCTGCCATACCTTCATGTTTGGGGCTCTCAGGACTTGAATCTACTTCTCTCATTTGATTTTCAGTGAGAGAAAAATCATCCCCAAAATTACTTTTCATACAGGGACTGGAGATGGATACTGGGTTTGTACCAGAATCATCAACCAAGGTCTCCTCTTCAGGTGCCTCCAGTCCGTAACTTGCATCTGTGACTGTTGATGTCTGTTTGAAAAGCTGGTACTCAGGACTTTCTTCCAGTTCAGCCTTTATGTCAGCACTAAAGTCTTCGGAAGGTCTGCGATCAGGGCTGATCTGTACGTCTTCAGATAAACTCCTACTGGTGCTTATGACTGGTTCCTCTAATTGTATCATGCCTAGAGCCTCCTCTGACAACTCCTCTCTCTGGTCACTACCCCTTGCATCGTCAAATGGAGTAGTATCAGCTATTCTGACTGTCTCTCCAAAATAAGCATTGTCTGAAATTGGGTGTGATTCCTCAGAGTTATCTCTTCTTAAGCTTACCATTTGAGCTTCCATATCCAATGTTCCACTTAAGTTGACATCGCTTTGTGGATGGAAAACTGTGAGACTCTTTGTTTCTGTTTGTGGATTGTCCATGGTACTGTGTTCAGTCCTCTGTATGTCATCAGAATCTACTGATTCAAATATGGATGATGAAATACAAGAAGAAGCCACTGTTTTTTCCTTAAACAGCACAGATTTACTTTTCGAAGAGTCCTGCTCAATCTGGAATGTTTTAATCAGCCCCTTCACAGACAGTGTCTTATTTTCTGACAACTCTGATGCTTCTCTCTGTGGGCCTATGCTTCCATTGTCACATTGAACTGTATCAAGATATGTTACTGTATTTTTAAAGTAAGCATTATCTGAAATTTCCTGTGATTCCTCAGGCTTATCTCTGATCAAGCCTACTGGTTGATCATCTAAATTTGTTTCATCATATATGTTGTCATGGCTCTGTTCATGGAAAAGTGAAAGGTTCTGAACTTGGGTTTGTGATGTTGGGTCCTGTGTAGGACTTAAAACAGTTGGGTGCATGTCTTTCGAATCTCCTGATTCAGATATTGATGTTGAAATACAAGTATCCACAACTCTATGTTCAAAAAGCCCTGCTTTAGGTTTTGCGAGATCATGCCCAGTTTGGAATGTTTTCATCAGCTCCTTCACAGATACAGTCTCTTTCTGTGAGAACTCCGGTTTCTCTCTCCATGGGCTACCACTTCCATCCTCACATTGAATTGTATCAGAAAATGTTACAGTTTTGCCAACATAAGCACTGTCTGAAATTAAAAGTGATTCTTCGGAATCATCTCTGATTAAATGTACTTGTGTATCCTCTGTTTTGTCACATTTCTTGACATCACTCTGTTGGTGGAAAATTGTGAGGTGCTTAGTTTGGGTTGGTGATTTTGGCTCCTGTACAGGACTTTCTTCGGTTACCTGTATCTTATCAGAATTTACAGATCCAGATATCATTGATGACATGCAAGAACCCACAACTTTGTGTTCACAAAGCCCTGCTTTAGTTTTTGAGGGTTCTTGCCCTGTCTGGAACGTTTTCATCAGCTCTTTCACAGACATAGTCTCTTTCTCTGAAAACTCTGGTGCCTCTCTCTGGGGGCTACCACTTCCATCCTCACATTGAATTGTATCAGAAAATGTCACAGTTCTGCCAACATAAGCACTGTCTGAAATTAAAAGTGATTCTTCGGAATCATCTCTGATTAAATGTACTTGTGTATCCTCTGTTTTGTCACATTTCTTGACATCACTCTGTTGGTGGAAAATTGTGAGGTGCTTAGTTTGGGTTGGTGATTTTGGCTCCTGTACAGGACTTTCTTCGGTTACCTGTATCTTATCAGAATTTACAGATCCAGATATCATTGATGACATGCAAGAACCCACAACTTTGTGTTCACAAAGCCCTGCTTTAGTTTTTGAGGGTTCTTGCCCTGTCTGGAACGTTTTCATCAGCTCTTTCACAGACATAGTCTCTTTCTCTGAAAACTCTGGTGCCTCTCTCTGGGGGCTACCACTTCCATCTTCACATTGAATTGCATCAGCAAACTTGACTGTCTTTCCAACATAGGCATTATCAGAAACGAATAGTGAGTCTTCAGAGTTATCTCTGACTAAACTTTCTGGTTGATCTTCTTTTTTGTCACATTCCTTCACATCACTCTGTTGATGGAAAATTGTGGGGCTCGGAGTTTGGGTTTGTGATTTCAGCTCCTGCATAGGACTGTGTTCAGTCTCCTTTATCTCATAAGAATCTGCTGGGGCAGATATCAATGTTGAAATACCAGATGAAGCCATCATTTTGTGTTCAAAGAGCCCGGCCTTATTTTTTGAAGGATCCTGTCCAGTCTGGAATGCTGTTAACAGCTCCTTAACAGACATAGTCTCCTCTAATCTTTCTGTCTGAGATCTGGGAGATTTAGGGGACTTGGGAACTCTGGGAAGTTCTGGCATGTCCTTTTCAGTCTTCTTTGTGGCAACACAATATTTTGCCTGAGGAATTGAATCCTGAGTATTCTTTAGCTCTTTATCCTCTTCAACTTTGTTTTGTAAAGCTTTAACTCTGTCCTTTATGGATCCTATGGGTGTCTCAACAACCAAAGGTGAAGCTGGTGGATCCATAAGTGTGGTGGATACAATGGCACTCTCCTTAAGAACAGCATCCCCATCTAAAGACTCCTCAGAACTCATCCTTTCAAGCTCACCCTCAGAGCTGCTACATCCAGAGCGCTCTCTGTCTCTGAGTTTCTTCCTTATGGGTTTCTTAATATCTGGAGGACGCCTTTTGCCATCACGCTTTACAATAACTTGGTCAAATCTATCTTGGACAAGGTCTTCCTGAGAACTACATGTCACTACAGGTCTCTGCTGCAGGTACTCGTCCATGTCCATGCTGAGGTGTGAGACCATGCCTGTCATGTCTCTTACCTCTGTGACAGATCTACTGGAAGACATCCTCTCAAGGCAAATCTCTTCTAACATCGGTTCTTCGACAGGGGGATACTTCATTTCAACTGTCTTACTCTCATGGGCCAAACCCCATTTCTCTTCACCTTGTTTTAATTCCTGTCTAATATCATTTTTTCCATCTCCTTGAATCGCTTCCACGCCGTTTTTAAACTGTTCCACAATAGCTAAAGGCTCTTTTACTCTAGCTCCAGCTCTGTCTTCATATATTGAGTGCTCTATTTGTTCTGAATTCAAAACAGCACTCATTTTGACATCTGACATATCTGAGAGAAGATCCGGGCTTGCAAGGGTTGCAGGGTCAAGAGGATGGTTAGTTCTCAGGGAGAATGTCTCGGTCGATTCAGATTCATCATCTTCAATAAAAAAGTTTCATAACCAAAAAGGGTATAGAACATAAGGGACAAATGAAGTGGGGAAGAGAGACAAAGCTGTGATCAAGACAATGGCATAAAAAATCCATCTTCAGTTCATAGACTAAGGAGAAGAATGACAGGGCAGAGTATAAGGGGGCCTTGAAAAGAAAGTAGACCAAAAAGAAGATGACAAGGTGATCCAGAGGAGATTGGAGGGAAGTAGAGCAGCAACAGCGTAAGCAAAGCCAGGAGGAGTAACGAAACAGGTAGAATATGGACAAGAATAATATTGATCTAATTTGTCTGACCACTGTACATATTGAGAAATTTAGCACAAAAATATACAGGAACCAAAAGGGAACAGAGAAATTATACATGGAAAAAAGGGACAGGAAGGAAGGACAACAGACAAACAAAACATCTCAAGATTGTTGCTGACATGAAGAATTCATGTCTGCCTACAAAAAAACATAGAAAAATATGAAAGACTTTAAATACAAAACTTAATAGGGGGTTTTTAGTGAGAGAGGGTGGGAAGAAGGTAATTAATTTTTTGAGTGTATTTGAAGTTTCTAGAATCTGTAAATAAAATACCTAATTCCTTCAAAAATAAAACTATATAATATACTAAAATAATATGTTCTTTTAAATCTATGACCAATAAGAGCTTTTTTTTATGTGTACATTTAATCTGTCCATGGTAACAAATATCATTACAGATTAAAATGCGTAAATCTTTTACTATATTATTATAATCTATTCTGTTTTGTGACCTTAGTACTATTAGTTCAAGTAATGGTGTAACATAACAACAATGTAAAAATGTGAATGGGGATGTTATTAATAGTGATTTATACAAACGAATGAATGACAGTTACTTGGGAAAGTTGGAAAATGAAAAGAAATGTGTAGAGGCAAATGCATACAAAATGAATGGGAATGATAAAAAAACACACTTTAAAAAGAACAAACAATATTATGTTGTTTGTCAATTATTTCCACACACAACAAGGTTTTGGCATTCCACTGGTAAAACTGTATTAAACTGATCACTGGTAATGTGAATAACCAGTCAAAATGAATACTTCTCATCTATTATATAATGATTACACTACCATTCAAAAGTTTAGAATTGCCTGCCATAAGAGCTTCATTTAGTATGGTCAGATGGCTCACAGAATGACTATATTTTTGGACAGTCTTTCATGCTTTAAATTATAGAAAGTCCTCTTTCAAAAAACATTTCTTGTGTATGATTTGCAAAGAAAGTACTGTTTTGTACATTTAGGACAAAATACTATACGGTGTTTAAACCAGCCAGCACATTGCGATTATGAAACACTAGTAAAAGAGACTAGAAACTTTTAAATAAGAACAGACAGATTCAGACTGTCAATCACATAGGCTGCAGAAGGCTCTAAAACAAGCTTTTTCACAGCTCAAATGCAAGCAAAATTGTAGTTCAGTAATGATCTTAAGTCACTTTTTTCTGAATGAATTATGAATGGAGTTTTAATAAATTAATTATTCTTTTGGGGTGAAAATGATTTCAAACATAAATAGCACATTTGGTATGTGCATTACAGCTTACTGATTTTATCTATATTAAAATAAGCATTATTGAATGAAAGAAGAAAAACATTGATGTAAAAGGTGATTTCGAACTTTTGAATGGAAGTGAATACCCAAAAGAGAATTATTTGAAGATGGAATTAAATAACTTGAATACAAATCAATCGATGCAATTTTGAATTAATCATTTTGACCTACTTTAAAATTCACTTAACAATTACAGTAAAATTAAAATGTGAGTGAGTGAAGTCTGTGTGGATGTGAGTGAGGGGAATGCAGAGTATATCAGCCATAGCATAGCTGCCAGTAACAAACATGTAACTATCCACAGTGTTAGTAGAGCAAAACAAAAGAGCAGGGTAAATCCAAATGGAAAATAGCATATATCAACTAGTGCATATCTTAGCAGATGTTATACACATACAAATGTTCATATTTCTAAATTAATACTTTACAACCTTTATGGCCCGTGATCAATCAAGTGATGTCTATCCAATTTATACTGTGTTGCATGATAAAGCTCTAAACTCTAAACATTCTACCATGAACCAAATGTGAAAAAACATTTAAACATGTCTAAAGTCTAAGAACCTTTAGACTTGAAGAAGACACATTAATATTGTAAAAAACAAACTTACATTTCTTGTCACTCTTCTCACTCTGAAAAAAGAGATAAAAAAGCATAGTCAATTGCAACTTAATTATATTATTCTTTTTTGTCATAGTAGTGTAAAAATCATGTAAGCTAAAAATTTACCTCATCATCAACATCTTGGTCTGAATCAGACTCCTAAAGAAAAGAATAATAAAGTCATTGCAAGCAAAATCAAATTTCTGTTACTATATAAGATATATTTAAACTACCTTTGAGTATGTTGGGAGAGTGATGTTGAGGTTGCAGATAGCATTGTGAGTAAGACTACGGTATGTGCGAGGTTCCTTGGTGAAGGACAAACGACCACATGGCTCCTGTGCAGTGTCTCTAATCTGTCCATGAATTTAGACAACATTTCACTTCATTAATTACACATGCTTGGATTTCTGTACATTAATAGAAAGTGTTCATTCAATGTAAACTCATACTTTGATGAAGAGAGCAAGTCTGTTCTCTTTGAAGGCATAGAAGCTGAACACATGGTGCTGTCCACTCTTGGTAAGAGGCACCAGGTTTCCAAAGCAGTCAGCAAATATAGGTTTTCCCTCCAGCACCTATTGCGATATAAGAACTGTTTTCATGATTCAAACAAACCATCACCACCTTCACTCTTATTTTCAATTCAGATTCCATTACACTTTGTCCTTTATCTGTCTTTCTCCTTCTTCCATACGTCTTCAGTGTAGCTATGGACTAATTCAGCAAGACATATCTTATTTCTTGTCTCATCCCTTTTTAATTTACCCTTTTTTCTCACTCTTTACCCTTGTCTTACTTATTATACTTATTTCCCATCATCACACTGCACCTCAACATCTCGGCTACGGGCAACTTCAGTGAAGTTCTCCTGCTGCTCTAATGTCTTGTCCATCTTGTCGTCTGTCATGCAGAAACAACGGAGGCGGGCCTCAATTGGGTCCAGTGTCTTTGCAAAAATGACAAATTTGGCCATGTATGGAACACAGATGATCTCTCTGTACAGCTGAGAGGCAAAACTAACAGACTCTTGGACCTGTCTGCAGTCTATAAGCCAGAACCTGGGAATAAGAATGAGAGTTTTAGTTGGTTACTGAAAAAATAAAAAACTGTCCTACTTCTGTCTGAAAGACGGTTGACTCCAAATTTGAAAACTTAGAAAGGATTTACCTTGCTGACACATTTGTGGTGAAGGAAACACATTGGTTAACAAAAGTAAGTGGTGTGGAGCCGGTGATGTCCTCCCATTGGGCAGGAGTGGTTCCACCTAAAACAGACCCATTATTTATTACCCAACCTTTCACAGTTGTTCACTGAGTGTTTTGTATTAAAACAAAAGAAAAATTATGACAGAATGATTCTATCCAAGCATGCAATGATGTTGATGTTGATGAATTATTCCCAGAACGTACCTGTAATGCTGCAGAGCAAACGCAAAGTGGGTGTCTCACCACTGTACTCCGTGCTTGGCCCGTCACTATTGGAGCTCTTGGGAATAGGGATTGTCATGGTGATTGGTTTGTGGAATTTTCTTCTTCTTGGCTCCAATGTGACAATTGAGCTGAACGTAGCTTTGTTACCGAGAATCTTTCTCACCACCTCAACATCAATGGGCTGGGCCTAAGACAATGTATGAAACGTTTAAACATAACCTCATGTTGAAGTTGCCTGATTCACGTCTGGACAAGATATGCACTGTATGTACCTGTAGCCCAACTCTGATCTTTTTGGTGAGTGCTCCTTCAGGGAAGACAGCCTGGACCTGGGGCACAAGAGTGCTACTGAGGACCCCTCCCTCTGGTCCAATCAAATGGCTGTCCTGTTTTATTCGCGACACCACAGCAAAATACTGTGGGAAGTCTCGGGTGATGATGCGGCATATCCTTTTCTTTTCAAGCTCCTCAGGGGAATCAAGTTCTGGAAAGACCAGGAAATTTTTCAATATGACTACCCTGTGAGCAGTATGAGCAGCGTGTATGAAGATAGAAGCTGCCATTTCAGGTGGGGGATTATTTAAATTTCTTATTTTGTTTATCCCAGCAGTGCAATCTCTGTCCTGGTTCACTAAATAGGCCGTTGTTACTGTTTCAATGTCCTCTATTTATAACCATTGTTTAACAACACAGTCTAGTTAAGATCTCTTACTTTCATCCATGCCATTAAGTATCTGGTTCAGTTCCTCCTCAGTGAAGTCACAGTGGTGTTCTCTCCAGCTTTCCCCTGTCTCACTCCTCAAGATCACTAGCTCTCTCTCTGTGCCTCTCAGTGCTGCAAAATGGGGGATCTCCACAATCACAGGCCTGAAAGTGGTGAAAACACAAATCTTACAAGCAGTAAGTTTGGCAGAGCTGGCTTAGGCTGAGATAATATGATTTAAAGTTTTGGGTTGATTTATGTGAGAAAAAAGGCGCAAAATAAAAAAATGCAAAAATTCATTTGAATTTAAATTTAAAACACCAGGTGCATTCATGCCAAGTAAAACAAAAATATTCACAAAGAAAGTCATTTCAAAGATGTTTGACAAAGGGAAAAATCATTCCATATCAGGAGCATCAGAAACAAGTCTGGGGACTGGCACTATAAAGTAAGATTAAGTCAGTGACATAGGGCAAGAGGTCAGGTGGTTTCAGATGGGTTTTACACTTTTATAGTACCGAGAAACAACGGGGGTAACAAAAATAAAAAAAGAAGATACTTAAATAAATATCACGGGGAAAAAAAAATTGAGGTGGACACAATGGAAAAATATGGATGAATGTGGGACCACTTCCAGGATGGTAGGGTGTTCCCCAACCATGGTCCTACCCGAGGAACTTGGTTCCTGGAGGACCCAGCTGCAGGATGCGACTGACCAAGCTCTCGCCCTCATTTAGAGGAGGAGGAGCTGTGGGAAGGTGGAGCTTACTGATCCATACGCAGCAAAGAAGGGGAGCGAAGAAGAAGTTATGAACACACCAGACAACACGTATCAAACTCACACATGTAGTCCACGCACACATTCAAACACACACTTACCCCAGGAACTGTGCTCCAGTGGGTCCCACTTCTATGATGCGACCAGCTAGCCCCTCACCCTCCACCATAGGAGGCATAGAAGCCAGTCGGTGTCTCTTCACCAGCCTGCATGTCACCCGCGTGGGTGCAGAACACTTTCTTGGTGGTACAATAATTCGCAGTCCGTTGTGACGGCAACCACGCATGGCTCCGCCCCTGGCATCCACCATGAAGCTGACCAGGAAACTGAAGAAAAGAGTCCGGCAAGATATTCATTAAATTTAGTTTTAAGATAGGTTGTTAAGAAATGCAGTATTTATAAAACATATGTCTGTTGAGCACCCATGCAGACGGAGCAGCAGATAGCAAAAAGGAATAATTCATATGACACCAATTAGTGCTACTAATAACAATAAGCATATCTCAGCAGATAATATTTCATTCCAGCCTTTCTTCTGTCTGTGTTTTCAATCCTTTCCACTTTCACTCCATCTGAAATCTGCAAGCCAGGCAAGCAAAGAGGAGGATTGTGGGCAAATAATTATAAAATATAAGCCATCTTCAGGCAAGCAAATGCTAGGAGTAATCCTCATTTTTTTTGTATATGAAACACAAACACTGATGTGAAACATTTCTCAATATACAGGGCTGTTACATTTGAAAGTATATACATGGTGTATCAGGTCTATGTATCAGCAGATGCTCAAGATAAAAAGTATAAATCATGCACTATGAAACATGCTGAAAGGATGACAATCAGAAGGTTATTTAATAGTGAGTGAGGACAAAAGAACACACAGAAGAGAAGAGAGAAAAGCCAAAATAAAGGATTTCACCTGCTGTTGTCATGGTCTAGGCACGGAGAAGAACGGCTAGAAGCAGAACACAACAACACACACACACACACAACACACACAATCACAAACACAACCAAGACAAGAGTGCACAAAGAGGCGACAAGAGAATAAAAAAAAGAGAAAAAGAGAATAAAGAATGAGAAAAAGTGAGAAAAACCTCAGCAGAGACAGAAAAAGACACACCAGCAAAGATAAAAGAATAAATGAGTGTTGATGGATGTGAAGGAGTAGAAAATAACTAAAGCAATATAAATATAAAGGAAAACTTAAAATTGATTTAGAGGTGATTAGTATGTCACTTTGCACAAGGAAACAGTTTGTGTCAGTGTATGTGTATGTGAGCGAGAGAGTGTATGTGTGTGTGTGTGTGTGCGTGCGTGTGTGTATACCCAGAGTGCAGCAGGCTGGAGGACAGCACCACATTATCAAGGTGCTCGGCACCCCAGCTCAGACGGAATGACTCTTTCTCGTGCTCTCGAGACAGTGCTGATACCTACGAAAAAAAAAAAACCAAGCAAATCAAGATATTCCCAAATATTCTAAACTATGGAAAAGTATGATTGTCTTTGCTAAGTTTTACACTAACCTGGTGGCTTGTAAGCATGTCCTCAATGAGAACTCCTTCTCTCTGATGAAAACTTTGGTGAATGGGAGTGTGCTGCGCCCTGTTGGAGGAGCAAGTTGCATTTTAAGGGTGTCTTTGTGTGCTCGCAAAGACGTCATGGCAGGTTGGTCAAAAGTGGTAGACAAAAGTATGAATACTGTATCATCGCCTGCTTTACACAGAATTGTCATTTCAATGTAAAATGAGATGTTTTTTCACAGTAAGTGTGAGCGTATGTGTGTTGTTTGGGACCTGTCTAAGTTGTGGCTCATGTAGCTGAAGCCGTCCAGGTAGTGTCCGGGCAGAGAGTCGTCTCCCAGCTCTCGGAGATCCTCAGCTCTCAGATACTCTCCTCCATCACCTGTCATAGTGTCCTCTCCTACGATATAAAGATGTAGTATTTGAGATATTGCATAAAACTATCTGTATGATAAATCCTTTTATTTAAAGATGCCCATTTCAGCGAAGTTGCAGGATGCTAGCTGCAAGATGAAACATGAGATAATTTTCTCCTTGACATGTTTCACACATCAAAAGAGAGCATGTGAAGTACAATTCACAAATGTAACTGCATTTTGTGAAAGATAATCATTTGTAAAAATGGTGCTGGGTCTGAGAATTGCTTATAAATCACTCTGATAAAACATGACACTGGTTCTAAAGATTTGATGGCATTGGCGATGTATGCCAGCATTTTCAGTGTGCTCCTTAGTGATACATACTACTCACAATAGTCACAGTCATATCCACAGCCACACAGTTAATCAGTTCATGCAGTAATTTCTGGTTACACCATTTAAACAAAAAAGGTATTAGATCAAGAAAGTCTAGCTGTTTTGCAGTTTCTTTACATGGTTTTCAGCAGCTATGTTAACTGCACAGACCTGCAGAGTAAAAGGCATGTGACAAACTAATTGTTTTAGCAAAAAAAAAAAAAAAAACACTACTGCACACTTCTAACATGATCACACCAAGAACACAAATATAGTCCACACCAAGCTGAGCAGGGTAGACATTTTGCAGTACCTTCCAGCTCCACAGACATCTCAGACAACGGCTCATCTTCCAGCCTCAAAGCTATGAAACATACAGCTTTTAGACCCACATCTACTAAACTACATCCAGCTCTTTCTGACCACTGAGCAAAGACAAAAAAGACCAGACCTTCTGTCCAATGTCAATTTTGTACTTTTATAACATTTATGAGTTATTGCCCTGCCAGTAAATCACACAGCCTGATATGAACGTGTAAAACAGTACCATCTTTATTTTTTGGTCTCTCTGTTTCAAAGTTGCTCACCTTCTTCATCAGACACATCAAGGATCTCAGTCATTGTCTCAGGGACATTGAGCTTGTGTTTCTCTGTCACCGTCTGATTACAGTCATGGAAAAAGACAACCATAGTAGAAAAAAGTTAGTTAGGCTTTCAGGGAAATTTAGGATAGAACTTACTGGTATCAGAAGCTTACCGTTGTGGTAGTGATGACCTCCTCAGTGACAACTTTAAGTGTGTCAACTACAGAGATGTAACCCAGGCGTTTGGCAATAGACAGAGCAGTGTTTCCATTCTAAAAGGACAGATATAATGATCATGGGTGATGATACTCTTATTTTTTTGTTTTTATAAAACCTCATTTATTAATGAGAGGAGTGTAAATACTTTTTTTCCCCTTTTGTCTTACCACTGTCGTAGCATTGGGCTTGGCACCATGTTGTAGCAGCACATTGATAATGTGTGTGTTCCCTTGTTGTGCTGCCTGATGAAGGGGTGTGTATCCATTCTATATTGCAAAAAAAGGAGACGAGATTTTATCACCATTAAAAATGAAAGTCTTGCTGTCTAAATTAATTGCATTTCTATACTTCAAGTTTGACATTTGGCCTCTACCTTGGTTTTGGCATTGACACTTGCACCTTGCTGTAACAAGAAGTTCACCATCTTGGCATTTCCATAGTGACAGGCCACTATCAGAGGTGTATATCCCAGCTGAGGCGTAGAGTGGATTGTGGAGATAATATAAAGAGAAAACCTGTTATTTACAAGTGTTCCTGATTTGTTTCACTTATTTGCAAAGATGCTCTATATGCAACAGACTGTCACATTTACAGAGCCCTTTGAATGATACAGATGCTGTCATGGTTCCTTGAAGCCAGTAGGTGGCAGATATGCTGAATTTGTATGCTTGTCACTTTTTGTGATTTGCTGGTTGGGAGGTTCTTCACATTTAAAAAGAAGCTGGTAAACAACAACTCCTGCAGCAAATATATGCAAATAACATACCATTCATCATCTACACATCATACTCGGAGTATTCCCATTAATTAGTCAGCGTGTATAACTCCATGATGAGTCTCCACATCTGTTTATGTCTTTTAGTGTGTCCACACATTAATTTGAGTGTGTGTGTTCAAACCTTAGTTTGCTGATCCAAGATGGCATCATGCTTGGCCAGTACTTCTGCTGCATTCACCCTGTCTTCTTGGGCTGCGAGATGCAGAGGAGTCAGTCCAGTCTGTAACATACAAAAGAAATCGCTGTCTTTGTGCATAACTACTTAAGCTTGATTTATGACAAAAATCTCCACCACTAAAGACAAACAAGAACCTATAACATAATCTGCGTTGCACACCCTGAATGGTTACAAGGTTATCTGATGAAAATATGAGAACTAATGCTCCTTCCTGCATCCTAAGCACATGTAATCAGTATCAACACAGGTGACAGAAGCATTAGAACATGTCTGTGCTTTTGTGTAACCTTTGTGGCTGTGTTGACGTGAGCTCCTTTGCCCAGCAGCAGGCTGGCCATCTCAGCATGTCCTTCCTGGGCTGCCAGGTGCAGAGGACTGACTCCCTGCTTGGTCAGAATATTGGTCTCTGCTCCATACTGCAGCAACGCCAATGCAATGTTCGTCTGGTTCTTTTTGGCTGCAATGTGCAGAGGAGTGTAGCCATTCTGGACAGTGAAGAAGAAGAACAGTTAAAGGCTATAACAACAATTCATCCTATAGTTCTTAATTAGTCACTAAAAGAACAGACAGTCATGTGTTTTTTCCTAGCGCAGCTAATACACAGGAATATTTCACATTTTCATTTCAGCTCTTGGAAATCAAAGGGTTTCTTAGGGTCATTTCCAAGCTCTTCGTATGCCAGCACTTGTGCAATGCAAAATCAGCAGAATCAAAATTAGGTGAAAAATCTTGCAGTAAGCAGAGGTAAAGTGGATGAGTGCACCCCAAAAAGTAAATTTCAGTGTTGATAGGAAACTGCTTCAGGCAGGCAGCGACATAAAGTGTGACACAGCGACACAGTGAGAGTCTTTGAATTCTTCCTCTAACCTTTGCAGTAGCATGAGGCGAAGCTCCTTTATCCAGCAGCAGCAGAGCTACCTCTTGGTTGTCATAATGAGCTGCCACATGTAGGGGAGTTAGGCCGTTCTGTGAAAGGGAGAAAATGACTAAATGATTGATTGGTAACAGTGCACCTTTATGATTTTGTTGTTTTGTTTTCCTGCTTAAAAATGTTCTGTTCTGCTCTATAATGAGTCTATTTCAAAGGCACAAAGGCCATGCTCTGGAATAATCTAAGACTTTGAATAAGACTCTTTGTCTTTTTTATCCAAGCATTTTGGTTTGAATTTCAGCTCACCTTGCCGGCATCATCAGTGAGAGCTTTGCGTTGAAGGAGAAGTTTTGCTACATCGAGGCTCCCATACTTGGCTGCTACATGCAATGGAGTGAATCCTTTCTGTGAAGGGAAATGAAAAAAGTTCGTCCAAACTTTTAATGTTCATTTGATATATGTGAGCCTATAGGAGAATCTTGAATCTGTTTGTTTGATTAGCTATTTCTCTTTCTTTGCTGCTCACCTTTGTGGCCAATGAGTGCGAGGCTCCGGCCTCCAGCAGTACAGCGGCGGTCTCTACCTGGCCCTCCCTGGCTGAAATGTGGAGGGGAGTGTAACCATTGGTGGTGGCAGCATCTGGGTGGGCCATGTGCTGCAGCAACAACTGGACAATATCTGTTTTCCCCAAACGGGAGGAAATGTGGAGGGGTGTCTGGTCCTCCTGTGGTCGAGGGATGAAGAGTTTGAAATTAAGAGAAATGAATTAAACAGAGTGAAAGGTAGAGGCAATGGATTTAGAAAAAAATGGACACACAGCTGAGTCAACATGACCCATGTGTATGCAAATGGAATATGCTTATTTTTGACAAACAGAAGGAATCAGTGATTAACTCTGATGATGCGACAGCTGACTCACCCTGGCCATGGCATCCACCAACGCTCCGTTTCTCAGCAAACAGCGAACAACTTCCATCTGACCTGCTCGTGCTGCCATGTGGAGAGCTGTCTCACCACGCTGATATGCAAGGATGACAACATTTATGAGCACAAAAATGCTGTGCTGAAAGAAACCTTCCTATTTCATATACCTGCTTAGTGGGTGCTTGCATGCTGTATTGTGTTGTAGCTGCTGAACACAAACAGCTGAGTAAATTTTTTGTCAGTACTCACAATGTTACGAACGTCAGGAGATGCTCCATTCTGTAGCAGAAGTAAAACAATGTTGAGGTGGCCCATGAAGGCAGCTACATGGATGGGAGTCAGACCAGACTAGAAAAAGAGAGACACAACAGGAAGAGGGCAGGAAAATCAATGCAAAGTTTTATACAGTGAAAAGTGGACTTTCTTTACATTCACTATTTCTGAGACATTCCAACAAAGTGCCTCACCTCAGTAATAGCCTGAATGGAAGCTCCGTATTTGACAAGCAGTTCCATCACCTTCACCCTGTTCTTCTTACAAGCGATATGGAGGGGAGTAAAACCATTCTGTTGGAGAGCAAACGAGAAATATAGAGATGAATACTATATCTAAGTATAGATCTTAGTAATAGATCTAGTCTGAAGGATGAAAGGTAATTTTACTTTGCTTATTATTATTTTTGCGCTTGTGTACTCTCTATTTCCTGTGAAACCCTACCAGCGCTCTGGCGTTAGGATTGGCCTTCTTGTCCAGCAGGAGCTTGGTGACTCTGTAGTGGCCACAGTGAGCTGCCACGTGCAGCGCTGTGAGGTAGTCCAGTGTGACATCATCAACAGGCGCCTTGTGCTGCAGGAGGAGTTTCACACACTCTATGTGGTCTCCCTGGGCCGACATGTGCAGTGGGGACAGTCCATTCTGTGTGAGGATGCATGGATGGATGTGTTAAGTCAAAGAAAACATTACATTACAGTGAGTAAAAAGACATCAGAGATGGAGGAGAAAACACCAGTACGATATATTGCATTCTCTCCAAAAATACGAAAGTCTAATGTTTATGATTGTAGCACATCTGCATTCAGGAGCAAAATTAAGAACTCAACACATTTATTTAGTGGTAAATACAAAATTCTGGAGATAGCTGATCCAGTTATGGCACATCCATAAGTTACCTTGGTTCTGGCTAAGATGGGAGCTCCTCTCTCAAGCAGAATTTCCACTGCTGGGTCATGCCCACTCCTGGCTGCGCAGTGCAGGGGGGTCAGCCCATCCTGCATGTCAATCACACACATATAGACACATAATAATATGCAAAGTGTGACCTTTATTCAGTTTCATTGACAAAAGAGGTAGCTTCTGTGAATTGTGACTGTTTAGTAGTTTAGTTTAGCTGATGTACATACTCACCCTGGTTTTAGCATCTATCTGAGCCCCTCGGTCCAACAGCAGGGCCACCATGTTGGTGTTGCCTCTCTTAGAGGCCACATGGAGAGGCGTTATCGCATTCTGACAAGGCAGGCCAGCAAACAAGAGAAAGTTAATTTAATCTCAAATACTGTTTATAATTCTGTTATGCTTTGGGCAATGATAGAAAGTGACTACCTGACTGTAATCAGAAAAACAAAAACTGACTTTATGGGTCAGTCTCAAGACAGTCATGCAGAAAACATGCAAGAATAAATGTAACGTCTGACAGTCTAGTGAAAAATATAGTTAATTAGGCTACAATTGAAAGGGAAAGTTATAATGATGAATAGTAAACACACTGTTGTGTAAGTCTCAAAGCTGTGATAGTGACTTGAGTAGCTAATAAGTGAAAATGGGGCGCTACCCTGGCTGTGAAGTCCACAGCAGCTCCTCTGTTCAGCAACAGGGTGGAGACATTCACGTTACCATAGTGAGCCGCGATGTGCAGAGGGGTGAACCCGCTCTGTTTGAGACACACAGGAGGAGAGGGGGTAGCGAAAGAAGTTGAAAAACACAAAAAGGAAGAAAGAGAGGATTAATTGAAACAGGGGTGAAGAAAGAGGAGACAGGAAAGACAGAAAGATTATATTTTTAGTAGATACAGAAAGGAAGCCTGAAGAAGTAACACGATGAGGCAGCATGCTGAAAAAAGAAACCAGACACATCCGTGTGAGAAGAAGCATAAAAAAATGAGCATACCCCAAAATAGCACATGCAATACATAATGCATGCAAAAAACCCTGTAATTCTGCCATGCTTGCTGAAAAAATAACAAACGATGGAAAAAAAGACAGTATAGTTTCTGGTGATTAAAAGTAAAACATAAAGAACACTAGAAACCAAAACTGAAATGCACAAAGCAGCTACCCACTATGTGTATCTGCTTGGACGGACAAATGGACATTTATATATGAGCTACATATACACAAGTATCTACAGTACACAGTTATAGGTGGCTCCATTCCTTACCTTCCCATTCTGATAGACATGGTGCAATTTAATTAAGAAAAAGAGTTAACTTAAAGATCAACAACGTGTTTCAGAGAAGAAAAAACAGTGCAGTCAACATGCCTAGAATTATGCATGCTGTAGATTATGCACAGACAAAGAGCAATAAACAAAGTTGTGAAATTTTATAGAAATGCTTTCATCATTTCAGATAGAAATCGAACATATCTTAAAAGAATGATTCATCATTTCAAAAACAAAAAACTTATTTAACACATAATCTGTAATTAAAATGCAGTAAACTAACATTCTCTGGGATCTTTTAAAACAATACAGTGTCTTTTACTGTCAGCCATGCAGTTGTGTGTAGTACGGCGTAGTGAGATGCATGCATTTATATTAATGGTAACACATTTCATTGACATGCAAGTCCTCATTACATAAGGGAAGGACCAGGAAAAAGGTAGCTGAAAGAGATGGTCAGAAGTGACAAAAAAGAAATTAAATAAAGAGTTGATGAGTCCGTATACCTCTGTGGTTCTATTGACCATCATCTGGTTAGGATGCATAGAAAGAGAAAGGAAGGATAGGGTGTAGGGTTGTTAGGGAAAGGACATATCACAACATTTACATAAAACACAGGGTAAGTTTACGCGGTCTCACGAATAGAAAACAAAAGGCAAAGACGAGCAAGAACACAACAAAGCATTCTGTGAGAGCCTCTGTGCATTAATATCATTATATTCACTCAATGGGCACACAAATAATTGATGAAATGAATAAACCTGTCAACATGAAAAATGATCCATTCAGTCAGATGCATTATCACACACTTCCCGCAATCTCCTTACATACTCCCTCCTAATTTATCCTTCCCTCTCCTATTTTGTGATTACACTCTCTTCTGCTTTCTGTCCCCACTCTCCCTCTTTCTCTCACTCCACTCCCATCTGGCATACATCCTCCATCCTCCATCAATTTTTCACTTCACCCCCACCGCCCCTCACCTTAGACTGGACGTCAGCGTTGTGGTCGTTCTGGAGCAGCAGCGCGGCCGACTTTGTGTCGTCTTTGCGGGCTGCGATGTGCAAGGCCGGGAGGCGGACTTTACCCTTGGTATCATGCTCCAACAGCAGGGAGACCACCGAGTTGTGTCCCTGCTGGAGGGCGATGGCCAGTGGAGTGAAGCCATCCTGAAGGAGAGGATAAAAAGAAACAATAAGTGTTTGAATGACTACAATTCCTTTAGAGAAGAGGAACAGAAAATAGACATATTAATATATGAGGCTTTTTAATTCGTAAACATACACAGATTTTTTTTTACCTCTGTTGCAATGCTTTGATTTCCATCATTTTCCAGGAGGTATCGCACCACCTCCAAGTGACTCTCCTGGGCTGCCATGTAGAGTGGAGTGAAGCCATTCTGTAGCAGCCAATCCACATGTATACATTACATATCATATTTGTTGTATGGTGGCACTTTTAAAATGTATTTTCTAATAGCTTTTGAGATGCTTAAGAAGCTTCTCACCTGAGACTGAGAGTTGACATCTGCTCCTCTCTTCACCAGTAGTTTGACCACCTCTTTTTGTCCAGCCAGTGAGGCAATGTGGAGGGCAGTGTTTCCCTTCTACAGAGAAAAAACACAGGATTATGGGCACTAAGCAAAGTGTGTATCCTGTGTTAACATGAACACCTTAAAAATAAGAGTAGGCTGAAACAGATGCAAGGAAAGTTGTGATAGGCAAAGAAACCTATGATATTAACCCACTAAAGCCTGCATCATGAAAAAAATGCCAGAAAATTCTATTTGTTTTGAAACTAGAGTGCTTAAAATAAACACGAAATATATATTTTAGGATTTTTAATCTGTATAATATAAAAACATAATGTTTGCTATATTTGGAATATTTATCTATTTCTTGGTTATTTTGTGGGTTTTTTTTTTGGCATTTTGATTATGTACATCAGGCTTTTCAGGAAAAAGAATATCACACTGATGATGATGTACAGATCTCAAAAACTCAAAATATGCATAAAAGGGTTAATGTCTATTCTTTGAAAACCAATTTCTTCAAATTGGTAACACACAAATGGACTGACATTGCATTTGTTATCATTTCCAGGACGGACGTAGTTGGAGGTTACTGACTGATTAATATCAAAGGCCAAGTTCATGGGCAGCAGGGTGAGAGATTCTTTACTGGCTGTTTACTGTTTCTGGCTGTTAAACCTGACACGTCAGGCATCCACAGAGCCACATAAGGGACAGCTTGCCAAGCAGCCTGCCTCACTCACTCTCCCTCCTTTCTAGTACAGGTGGAATATCTACTCATGATGCAATGGTGAGTCCACTGCAACCGGTGTCAACTTGGAGAAACTGATATCAAACGTAGTCAAAATCTCAATGTCAGTTTAAAAAAAAAATTAAAACACTCATTCAACATTCTTTTTTGACTCGTTGAGAACTTGTGAATGTATGAAGTTACAAAATTAAACTTTTTTTCCGTCTTAAATTACTCTCATGTCCAAGAATCAAGTTTCATAGTTCAAGAGAGAAGTGTTGATTTACATACTTTAAACTGATACCACTATATATTACCGACATTCATGTGCACTCCTTCCTGTCATCTCCCCTCTCTCTGTCACTGAGCTACCATCCTCCTTACTCTTTTTTTCAAAATGTCTCCCCCCATGGAGTGATAAAAATCTAACTGGGAAGACAATACAGCACAATAACCAGTAACTAACATAATGCAAATATGTGCATGTACCTTGGTGGAAGAGTCAACAGGTGCTCCTCTCTCCAACAGTTCCTCCACCAAGTCCTTGTGTCCCTCTTTAGCTGCCAGATGTAGTGCATTAAGACCGTTCTGGGCAGAAAAACAAAAACAACAACATGAGACTGCAAGAAAACAAATGTGGCAAAGTGATTATAGCACAGCTGAGTGGCGCTCATTGAGAATTACATTACAAGCATTAAGTCCCAGACCACAGATAGATTACATCATAGGAGGCTAAATAAACAGGGAGTGGACAAAATAACAAATGCACCACCCAGTGCACTGAAATACTATACTCCTGTAATAAATGCATACAACCCTTGATCAGTAATGTAATGTCATGTAAAGTTGCTAACATCTTAATAGTGTTATAAGGCACTGTTATTGAATTTATTTAGGTCAGTATCAGTAACATTTATTGTCTATAAAATATTAAATATTTAATATAACATATGTACATATACATACATAACAAACAAAAGAAAAAAACGGAAAAGAGATGCTTATTTCTAGGAATGTTCTGGGAGATCCACATCCAGCTCAAACACATATGAGCTCAGTATCAGTCACATTTCCCTTTGGCAGGATTGGTTTCAGTATTACATCAAAGGACTGTGATTCATTAACCAGAGATATGGGTCAGGGGTGGCACAAGAGGAGAATCTAATGTAAAAGATTCACACTTACAGGCAAATTGCAACACAACTGATGCGTTCACACAGCATGCACAAACAGATTTCCTTTGAGTCGGACGCATTTAAACACAGAGAAGAATGATTCACCTCGTCCTCCTCTTCTTCCATTCTGCACTGTGTCTCTGTGAAGCGTGCAAACTCCAAAAGTATTTCAAACCGTGTCCTTGTTCTTTATCCTTCCCTGCTCCTTTTTTGAAAAAGTTCAAACTCTCTCCGTCCTCTTCCCTTTCTGCGCGTTCTGCCCTTTAGTAAATCTTCCTTTGCTCTTTTCTATCTTTTGCCTTCTCAAATGGTGCCTCAAGCTGGATTTTGATGTGATGGAGCTCCAACCACCACCAGTGGTCCTCTGCCTCCTTCCGCTACACCCCCACTCCCCCCTCGCTGACTCAGATCCAAGCTTCTGGGTCTGTCTGCCTTCTTCTCCTCGCTACAGGCTCAATCAGATGAGTTACAAGGAGGAACTGTGCTTCTTGGCTCTGAGGGCTCTCCTGGTAAAAGAGGAGCTGCTATGTTGCTAACACCTCGATCGTTGCCCCCTTCCTTCCCTCTTGTGCACGTATAACAAGTGTGCACACACACTCACACACGCACCACACACGCACACAAGCACGCACACACAAACACACACATAGACACTCTCACTCTCTGAGTTGCCAAATGCCAAACAGCCAAAGGGGTGTCATGTTTCTGCACAGTCATAGAGGGTATGTAGGACGCAAACACACATACACACACACACACACACAC
>JAOXYL010000061.1:16874296-16886803 GCA_028564955.1 Terapon puta
TTTGCAAATGAAAAATGTTTGTTTTTTTCAAATGACCAGTGCTTTCCCTAGCATAGAAGTAATTCATACACATTGCAGCAATGGTAGATCTCCTTACCTGGTTACAGGTGCTGATGTCCACTCCATTTTTCAGGAAGTCGAGGACTTTGTCAATGTTTCCCGCTCTGGCAGCCCGCAGGAAACTGGTGTTACTGTCGGACTGGAGAGACAAAGATGCCACAGAGACAATATTAGGAACAGGAATGTTTTCAATTCTTCATATTATTGCATTCTATTTAAATACTGATTAAGAAGATAATTAGGTCACTGTTTTTTTAACTTCTTGTTTATGTTTTAGTTTTGTTTATGTATACCTCTGCATTAAAAAAATCACTCAAGTAGAGAAATGGGTGTGGTTTGCTATTGTTGGGAGCTTATGTGATATAAAAAGATAATATAGAGGGCTCAGAAAGGGTTTTGTGGCTTCATGGAAGTCCAACTTCCTGCTTGTATCAATTGTTTGGCTGAGTAGGCTATTCTAAATTTAACCACCAGACATCTAGGCAGCAGAAGCAGCTGTAACTCACTCACACACACAAACAGATATGTAATATATGACATATATGTCACTATGGCACAAGTGATATTGCCATGTACGTTACTGAGATGGCAATATATTGTTGACATATGAAGATATAGCATTATATATGAAATACATTGAAGAATTCAGTGATTAATTTGTTTACATATACATACATATTTGTATCAGCTAGCCATACATATTCCATGCATATATATTAAATTATTCGAATCTTTAAAAGGATGGTTCAGATGGTTTGGCCATGTATGTATGTATATGTTTTTACTTCATATGTACATATAGTTCATATATGAACTACATTATATAGTTCATACATTATGTACATATAGTACATGCTCGATGTTTTGCTACATTTATGTGTATGTACCCATTAAAAATAAAGTATTACATCAAATTCCACCAAAAATGTTTAAAATATCTACTAAAGGAACGTATTTGACAGCTAAAATACAAATAGTAAATAACCCAATTTTCCAAGCACTTGGTGATCATAGCTTGAATAATCAATTATTCATTTGGCCTATTAAAATACACAAAATATGCACACAAAAATGGCTAACAGCCTAAATGAATGTGTGAATGTGTTGTTTTGCACAAGCATCACCGATACCCCCAAATAATTAATTGCACTATCACATGCAGTGAGAAAAGCAAGAGATCTTAATAAATGACAGCTGATAGGTAGTGTTTCTACTTTTGATGCTTGAGTGAATAACAACATGCACATGCAATTAGACAATAATCAAAGTTGTTGATACATTTCCTGTCAATCAGCAAATCCATTATTGCTCTATTAACACTGACAAATTATGAAGATATTTTTGCACAAACTTTAGATCTTCTACTGTGCTACATGAATGCCATGCTACATCTGCAAAGGACCACTAACTGTATAGATTTGTTGACATGGTTTTAACCTCTTTTTGTTGGGGTCAAGACAGTAACATGTCAGACACCATGTGTGAGGTCAGCTGCCGAACCCCCATCATATGTCTGAGATGAAGCCACACCCCCGTGCAGGGTCAAGGGTCAAACCCCTCAGACACACACTCGCACACACACCAGCAGAAGAGAGATTAACACAACATGTTTCCTTGTATTACTTGCGCGTTTCACAGAGAACACAAAAGCTGATGGATCACAGCTCAATCCCCACGTCTTACCAGCGAATCAGATCCAGTGTTAGCGGCTCTGTAGTAGTCAGTGTGGCAGTTCAAATCGTTGTCACTGTCACAGGTCTGTAAAGCTTTATCTGATCCACAGGCCTTACACGTGGCTGCATTACCCATGTTTACCATCCAAAATGAATGAATGATCTCCTAACTATACCTAAAGACTCACTTCACCTCTATCACTTTAGAAATATCAGACAGTCCAGTCTTCGTAGCCTCTCACTTCCTTCCTTGCATCCTTAGGTAAAAGCCTGTCCAGCCCACATTCCTTTCGTTCAGTGGCATCAATCAATCTTACGATCCATTAAATCTGTCGACATCTTCTGACCGGATCTCACGCCCTTCGCTATTATCACCACTCTTTCTCCTCCCTGTGCACTTTTCTCTCTTTCCCAGCAAAAAATGCTTCCGTCTTTGATACCGCTGCCTCTGTCTTAGTGCATGAGCTCAGCCCAGCCAAGGCCCAGTCCTGCCTCGCCCTTCCCTTCAACTCTTGACTCTCTCTGTAGGAGAACAACTGCGGCGATAAACATTTAACCCTCACTGTCTCTCCCGCCTTGGCTATTTTTACCTTTCCAGATCGTCTCTTCAGTGAAGACCACAACCCCTTGCTGTGCGTACCCAGGGTGGGGTGCGTGACAGCTGGGTCTGAGTTGTGCTGGAGGCCTGCAGTGCTCTCCAGGAACTTCAAGGGTCATGATGAAGTGATAGGAGTCGAGCCTGAACGTAATACTCAGATCAAATTTCAGCAACTTACAACCTTGCGCACAACACATTGTCATGTCATCAAAAATGTCTGACATGTAGTCTGACATCCAGCACCTGTGTGCATGGCACATGCTTTTACAACCATGACTGAGGAACATTACATTACTGGTTCAGAAGAAATGAATATGCCAAATGTTCAGATGATATGTGTCAGTATTGTCTGCTTATTTGGCAACATTTTTTCCACTAATTTCTGCTTCTGCTATTTCATTCATCCCTCTGGCAAGCAAACACGCCCATATCCACAGACACACACACCCATTACACACACTGAAAGAGATTGGATTGATTGAAAAGCAGCTGTAATCTCTGTGACTGCACAGGATTTGACCTACAGTCAGTCATGTAATGAACTACTGGAAACGGGATTATACACTGTACTCTGTCCAAGTTTATGCTTACATTGGAGGATCATCAAAACCCTGCTCAATAATCATAAATATCTCATTAGTGTGTGTGTATACAAGGACAAGCAATGGCATGTATTGGAAGACTGTACTCACATAACATTAATTTGATGAGTGATGTATAAGACAGGTTTGAGCCAAATAAAATAACCTGAGTCTGCAGAAAAGGGAAACTTAGGCTGATGATCTTTTTAGAGATCATTTCACAACAGCTGCTACTTACAAAAGTAGATAAGAAATGACCTCTCTGAGCATTAGTTATATTTATGTTTAAATAGTGGCCACAGAAAATACTATTATCTTTTTGACTTGCAGGCATCTGTTAAAATTGTAAATCGGAACAAAGATGGAGTGTTTAAAATTGAAGTGTAGACTTTGGACTGTGTTGAAACTGATGGCTATTTAAAAAAAGCTTTCTCTTTTTATTTTGAAAATTTTGAAAATGAGCACATTTATACACTGTGCTCTAACATGACAAAATAACAGACTCTGCAAAGGCAACTTCTTTGATACCGTTACATTTATCTTTTCTGTTACTTGCACTTCATACAATGTCCAATATATTCTTTTATTTAAAAATTACCAAAAAGTTGCTCCATACAAGGTCGCTTCCAGCAGATGACCTCCCTTTGAGATTGAGTCTTCTCACATCTGTCACCTATTTCACCATCATTCATCTCCCTCACACTGCACGATAAACCATCTAGAGCCACAGCACACTGTTGGTCAACCACATCCATGTCTGTTTAACCCCCCACAAGCCACGCTCACACACAACATCTAAATGCCCACAGCTGACAAAATCATGTGTAGTTGATCAATCAAAAACGCTAACACAAACTTGCAGACATGATTTTCTCAAAAGAGTTTTGCACGTTTTACCTGCCGCTTCCGCTCTGCTCTCTCACGCTGCCGTCTTCTCCTCTCCCTGGCTTTCTGTAGAGCTCTGTACTCTGGATTCTGCTCAAGCTCTCGAGCTTTCTTTAGGTGAGCCGCAGCATGGGCCATGACTTTATCTTTTTACCTTTTTAAAGCCTAACTCCTAACCCTGTTTCAATAAAGTGCTACACTTGGTGCTGAAGTTCCAAGTTCTTAACAAACATTAAGTACAATGTCTACAATTATCTTTGCAGATGCAAACAAGCTACTTCTGCAAGAAATTAAATTTAATCTTGTGTAAATGCTGCACTAAATAACTAGTACCGGTAATTTTCAAAATGGTAAAAAAAAAAAAAAAAACACCATTTACACAGTATATAAAAAAAACTGTCCTAAAACCATGAATTGAAAAAAAAACAGTCCTGTCCTCAAGCAGGAAATAAACTTCTGACTCTTTCTCCCCTTGAGTTCCCTCCTCTTTAGTTCTCCTGTTTCCTTCCGTCTTCTTTCTCCTCTCAGGAGATGGATCAGGAGGAAAAACTGCCTTTGTCCCTCCACATCAAGCCAGGAAACAGCTACCGGATTCCCAGTGTCACACACGACACCCAGAGCTCCACACATCCATACATGCCAGCTGAAAATGAACCATTAATGTGGACAAACGAGTGAGGGAGACGATGACTGAAAAGGGTTGCTGAATGATGACATTACATATTCCAACACACACACACACACACAGATACACACACGTAAACACACACAGGGAATGACCCAGACCAGATGTACATGAAAACCCTACTCCAACTGAACAGATGTGGCTTTGAAAAGTGTGTGGGTGTGTGTATGTGTGTGTGTGTCTGTGTGAGTGTGTGCACGTGCATGCATGTGAGTGGTAATGTCTGTATGTGAGCTACAGTCACAGGAAAGTGTTTATTGTGTAAGGGGTTTAGAGAGGCTTCCAGCTGACTGCTACGGCCACAGCTCTTATACTACCGCTGTGAAAAATGTACTCATGGACATGAGGAGAAAAGAGGGCTAATGGGTGAGGAGGGGGTGGATAAGAGGGGGACAGTGGGAGAAATGAGGGGAACACAATACTAGTAATTTTGTGTTGACTTTTCCAGTGGTATTTATCAGAAAAGGTTATCCATAGACCTGCCAAAGGGACATGCTCTAATTTTTCTACAGAGACGTATTCCACTGAAATGTTTTTGAGGAAATTAAAATTAAACAAATTACACATAGCGGCTTTAAGAGAACAGCAAGGCACAAATGAAATCCAACTTTTATGCATCTGTGACTAACTCGCTGAAATAAGATGGAATTTCAGTTCTGTCATGCACAGTGAAAAGCAGGGAGTGCAAACAGTGGTCTTCCGGTGTATCATAGTTAACCGATACAGCAGACCTTAAATTGGAGAGTCTTTACAAAAAGAAAAAAAAAATCTACTATAAAACAGGAAGAAGACAACACAGGGCAAAGTAAAGGAAGTCATGTATTATAACACAGACAGGGGACATGAATATTAAAAAAGCTGAAAATAAATAAAACAACAATGGAGAGCACGAAATGAGGGGCAGCTGCAAGAAAGAGGAGACAAATGGGGAGGATGAGAAACAGGGTGAACTTGGGTACAGGCTGTCCTTCCGCGAGCACGCAGAGAAGGTGGGACACACCACCCGGTCCGGAGGGGGACCAGCGAGCGCAGAGCAGTGGCTCCAAATCACCTGCACGTTACAGGCTTCCCCCTGCATGTGGGGGGAAAGTGGCTCGGTCTGAATCTCAACTGCACTGCACCGGTACTGGTGGCTGGATGGAATATGATTTGACAGCTTGTGTGTGTGTGTGTGTGTGTGTGTGTGTGTGTGCGTGTGTGTTTATCCACCACCAGCAGATGAGTGTCAAGGTCTCTCTCTGTCAATGCAGCTAATGTTAGGAGTTTGATATTTCAGCACCAGGGACAGGGACGCTATCTCACACCTCTATTTCTGTTCACGCATTTTGCCTGATGCGTACTCACAGGCTCAGGCAACAACAAAAACAACAACAGCAGCATCAGCAATGTCCCTCCTGAATCACTCCGCACTGTATCGCAGTGTAAAATGTTCTACTCTGGAGTGCGCAGCCTGAGTGCTTCATTCAGTTTGGTGATAATCCTTATGTTGGAATATTTTCTCGATGCGTTGCGCTCCTCTAGCACTCTCTGCTGGTGAAACTGAGAATAACGCAGATGCTGTGGATTTTTGACTTCATACAATAGATAAAATGAAATAGCAGAACATTTTGTATTGCATGTCCACTGCACTTTGTCTATTTTGTTGTATAAGCTCAGCATTTCTTGTACAACCTCAGAATTTATTAGAATTTATCCTATTTTTTTTTATTATCTTATATATTATTTTTATTTCATGTCATTGTGCATTATTGTATACGACAACTTAATTTCCCTCTGGGGATCAATGGAGTCTCGAAGCCTGAAACAGTTTCCCAAAGCAATTCAAAGGAGAAACTAAAGTGTTACCACTCTGCAGTTTATACCAGAGTCAGGGGTGGATCTACCAGGGTGGCACAGGGTCGATTTTCATTCAAAGAAAAGTTACTGACTTACAGGATCTAAAAACAAACCAATTGAAGATTAAAAAAGCCTTCATTGACACAGTTACTAAAACCTTTGAATCTTATTAATATTATTAATTTTGGATTAAAAGGTGACACACACGCTGTAGGCTGGCAGTTGAAACAGACAGTAAATGGAAAAACAACAGACTTTCACTCACATAGCATTTTTTGTTAGCTAAGTATTGTTTTTACTACAATCTACTTTTTATGTTGAATGAAAAACTGTGAATTTACTTTAAATGTTACAGAAATGAAGAGGAAAGACATCAGCAGTGTTTTGATTGACCAGAAGGGTGTAACATGTTGATTTTCCTGAGGTCTATTTGAAGTTTGTCAGTATGTATTTGTTTTTGTTTTGAATCTAAATGCTCTTATATATTATGTACATATTGTATTTCCACACTGTTATATTCTTCTGTAAGTCTATTTCTTATTCAATTAACTGACATCTGCTATGTTACCACCACTCAAACATGTACTCCCCTCCTTTTGCTACCCCATAAATGTTTTTCTAGATCCGCCCCTGACCAGAGTCATAGTGACGTCTTTATGTCTTTTAGCACTTGACATTGATAGTCTTTTTACAAGGTCTTTTTGTGTTTTATATCTAACTTCCCGGGACTGATTAACTACAATCAAATTATATAGCTCACCTAATCTTTGTAAGTCCTGAAAATCAGAAGTAAAACACAAACAAAACTGTATAAAATGCAGAATACTGTGCAATGCCAGCAAATCTGGACAGCTACTATATTCCCTGACTTCTTGAGTTTCAGATTTAACAGACTGAATCTATAAGCTTATTGATTAGCATATTAGTTGAGCATGAAACAGTGTTCTTACTGTAACATTGTTACAGTGAGAGTGTGCAGTGTGTCTCCATAAACACAATTCTACGAACTTTTCAATGTCTATGCATCAGCAAAGGCTGATCAATGACCTCTATTGATCTCATCCATCATTCACTGAAAATAATGAGGGTTAGGAGAGTGCATTATAAACTAAAAGAAGTGTGTGTTTGTGTGAGTGTGTCCATTTAGGAGTCAGGTTACTCTAGGGGGGGTTTAGTGGAGCTTGTACATGGGGGGGGTTAACGGTCTGCTTTTCATTTTATAGATCCAAAGGCTTTTATACGGCCCATTAGTGCTCTATGATAGGCAGATATGGGAGACGCAGAGACCAGCACGCATTTTACTGCACGTGTCTGTTTACCAGCTTCAAAACGTGCGTGGGTGTGTATGCAGCTTTGGTGTGTATGTGATTCATCAAGTGCACACACATTTACATGCAAAGAGTTGACTTGAGCAAATTAAGATATTTCTTAGCACAAATAATGAAAGTGCAATTCTACTACTTTCCTATTTAATCCACTGTCAAGGCTAAGAAATGTTAATTCAATAAGTAAATAATAATAAATCAATCAATAAAAAAATGTGATGAATTGCCTGAGCACAGCTTGCTCGTCTGTGCTAGTTTATTTTCATATCATAGTAACATGAACTAAAATAAACTAGTGGCTGCTTGGGAAGTAGGAGAAATACTTGATTGTCTGACGTGCTTTGGAACATAGTTAACTATAATGTAAAGTCTCTCATCTGTGGTGAATGAGCTAAAACATTAAAGCTTCCTCTTTAACTCATCTCAGCTGCTCCTGGGAGCCAATATCTTGCTTTTGGATGATGGTGATGTTGTTGTTATTTTTGATTTGTCTGCCTGCTAATTGTGCTGACGAGTGGAGTTCTGCCAGCGATGAGTGTCTGTCAGCATATAATGCATCTGAGACTTAATGGAGGGAGGATCTTTATATTTAAAACAACTCTTTTAGACTTCTGGAAGTTCATAGCCACAATTTTCAACCTGCTCCTGACTAAAAAAAGGCTAGTTTTCATTAGTCCTTACATCCATTCAGTGACACACTAGGCTTATGTCCACCTGGTGACAAGTGTGTGAGTGATGGGAAAGTATTAGTAGTTATGTAGCAGAAGGCCTAAATCAAAAGTCCTCCACTGACAACTGCTGTGATGGGGGCAGATATAGATTTTTTATGAGAGCAGACTGGAAGGTAAAACCGAAGAGACCAAATTGCTTCCCACGCTGTAACATATTTCCATCACTATCAACACAGAGTGCATCTCTGTCTTAGGCCTTCTAAGGGCCACTCGATTCCGGCCAAGAAACCTCCTGTATTGCAGAAAAATAAGCAATGCCAACTTCTGGGCTGAAATAGGAATTCAACACATTCCTCTCAAGACAGTTCACCGCTGAATAGTAAAGTTAACTTGTGTGAAATGTTCAATTACAGAGATGTCGAGGCTGAAAAGAACAGTTTCAAGGAAGTCACAACGCCTGAAGAGAAATAATTCCACAGAAATATCTCATTATAACTTTGAAATACCAGAGTTACTCCTGGGAGTTACCCCTGTTTCCCATCTTTATGCTAAGCTAATTAATTCTTAGCTCTTCCAATCTAACTTTCAGCGGGAAAGCAAATAAACCTATTTTCCTTTCTAGGTGTTTTAAAGGGAAACACGATATGTTTTGGTGCACCTTCGGCCTATCACTGTCAGCTGTGGAGATCAACACCTGCAACCCTGCAGCTTCACTTCACTTTATAGCAGACCATGGCTTCATAATAAAGGCAACGCATCACAGAAACCTGAGGGAATATTTTTATACGATCCATACTCAAGACAACAGGAGGTCTGCAGTGCCCACACTGAAGCTCAGAATGTGCACACGGACACTGTTCGTCTTTTCCCTTCAGGATATTGATTCTAAACTGCAGCTGATCCCTGCACCACATGACAGTAACATGAGAGGATGCAGCTCCACTACCCGCCTGATTCTAAAAACTGCATGTTCAGAAAAACATGTATAGTTTCCCGTTGAAGAGCTTCGTAATGTTTAGCGCTGTTATAAAGATTACACAGTCTTAACTGTAAAACTGTAGCGACTTTTCCTACAAAAATGAGTTATATGAGCAACCAGTGGGTTCCATACAAAAACACAAGCTCTACAAAAACAGCTTATTTTTTACACTCAAAACACTGACAGTGCTATAGGTCGACTAGCGTAAATATTAGTTATGGCTAAAAATGATGTCTGCTTTGTGTGAGCATGTAACGGGGTGAACAAAATACAGAGCGGAGGAAGTAATGGAGGGGCTCACAGATATGATTTAAATGTCAAGTCGTCTTTTACGGCTTAAAAAAGGTCAGCGCTATAAAGTACATAACACACACAAACTCATTCTCTCTCTTACTCTCTGTCTCTCTCTCTCAAAACCAAATCACAGACTCAAATTTAATAGTTAGTGGACAATGCAGGCAGCTAAGAATCCAGACTGGACCACACCCAAATATAGTGAGTAACGACAGTGAGACAAGGGTGGTGGGGGGGGCGAAATGAGTGGAGAGCAAAAAGAGAGAAGCTCTGTAGACGGGTCATATAACCTTGATAGTGTCACACGATACGCCTACAGGGAAAGACGGCTGGAGAGAGAGAAAGTGAAGACGACCACACCCTGTTGTGATTAAGGCAGGTCCTCGGCGGACACACACACACACACACACACACACACACACACACACACAAACACATTGATACATCTGATGTCTGACTCTTTCACTGCGTCCTTCAGTGTTGGTGCCACACTAACAAGCATCCCCGCGTCCACGTAGAGATGAGCAGCAGCCCTGCAGGCAGACAACAGCGCTGCATTAACTGATTGCTTGCAGCTCACGGCTTTTTGCTACATTAGGCCACAGCCTTCAACAAGCTTTTATCAAACTGCGAGAACTCCTTTAGAATCTAGATGGCAAGAAATGCAGAGTAAGCAACTGATTACGACTGTAAATTCATCATTCGCTTCCCGCAGCTGAAGGAAGCGAATAGTTGGTTTATGTGGTGCTACATTTAAAAGCTATCGGTAAAATACTACGCCTGCAACCATAGCCAATATCCTCTGCCTCTCTGTGATATGGGAGGCCTGGTACGATACCCCAGCCTTGGAAATGGCCGTCATACTAATTTACGACTTTCCCTTTTTTCCCTCTTTGAAGTGCTGCCCGAGTCCCTCGGGAACACATGACGTCATTTTGCCATTCCCGTTAACGAGATGGAGAGGGAGGTCTCGAGTACACTGGAAAATAAACTGCCATATTGCCATATCCACTGCAGATGCTATTTAAGTCATTTCTGTACCATGCCATCAGGGTGTTATAGACTTCAGATAGTAAGAAGTGTGTGAAGAAGCCTTTCAAATGTAAGAGGAGTATTTTTTTCTAAAGCTATAAGATCTGGTAGATGTGTGTGCAGGGTTTAAGTCTAGAACAGTACAACACAAAGTAGTCAGTTATCCACTGAGAAGATTTATGGGTTAATCAATTATTCTATAGCCAAGCAGGAAACGTAGTAAAAAGCTGTTTTTTTGCCAAAACATCTCGAACTGTGTCACCTACACCACATTGCGTGCACTCACAGAACAGAGACAAACAGGTTTTTACCCACATTTCTAGCATTACTAAAGCGCTGGCAGAGCGCATTTCCATCTGATGGCTGATCTCATCCAGCGTCGGATGACAAAGGGTACCGAGGCAGAAACTGATTTCACCTCCAAGTCGAACGTATAATGAATAATGAAGTGTGTGACCTAAAATTCGCGGTAGCACCCAGTCATACAAGGAATGCTGAGTGATGCCGTCAGATGAGGGAGAGTGAGAAATAACCAGGCAGATGATTAGACAGACACAGTATAACACTGTGAGAGAGATGGAGAGAAAATGATTCAGACTAAATAAAACAGATGTGAGTGAAAGTATAAACATTTAATTTGCAGTCACGCTTTTCAGTTCTGATTTGGACTAAAAATGCAAACATGATGATTTAGACTCTCAGAACCCATTAGAAATGTTAGTGTAGGTATAAGTGGCACATAATAAAAGTTTCACAAATCCCATATTTATATAAACAAATGTGGCAATAAAACAAGCATTAAAGCCCTCCAGCTGCAGGAGTTAGACATTGCGTCACAGCGTGTGAAAAAAAAAAAGCTGCTGTTCTGCCGGCATGTGCATGTGTGTTTGCATCCGCGTGTCTCTGTTTGTCTACGTGCTGCGCTATAAGCCGAGCTATTCTTAACAACACAGGGAAGAGCTTTGATGTGTTTTCCTGCGAGAAAACCTTCACTTACTCAACTCAAACATGATGACAGAGAGAGAAAGGGAGAGACAGAGAGACGGGGGAGAGCACATTTACATGAAGGTGTTTGAGCTGAGCTTCTCAGAAGCCAATTGATCACCAACCACTCCCTCCTTTCTCTCCGTCTTTCTAACGGGAAACAGAGTCATAAGGACATAATGAATAATTGACATCTAAATGCCTCCCTCTACCCCCCCAGTCCGAAAAACACCTGCCTCTCCATAGAGTATGACTGGCAAAGGATGCATCTCAAGTCAGAACCCCTCCACCACCTTTCTTGCTGAAGCATACATTTCCTTATATCCTTACACAGCTGGGGCCAGTTAATGCAGTGATTAAACTGTATCCTCGTCTTTCCTTAAAGTTTTTTGTCAATTTTTCACTTTGTGCGTGCTCTTTTGCTGAGCAGCCTTTGACGGTGATGCCGAACGGTGACTCATCAAGTGATGCTCGTTTCTCACTTCAAACATGTACTGGGGTAAAACAGGTCAGTGGGAGATGGTGTCAGGTATAACTAGGCCACCCCAACAAGTTATGAGGTACCATGAAGGACAGTCCTGGATACAGTGTCAGAACGCTGTTTGTACCCAAATATAGAAATGCTGACGGTCCAATATGGATCTTGGATCCGGGACGGGAATACCAGCGTTCTCTTCTAACAACCCTATCACCGTTACACAGTATGGAAACTCATCCGGAGCTCAGAGATAACCATCATATGACGAATATGACTGTTGCTTGCATATTGCATCAGAACTGGTCGACAAAGTGGCTCCTTGGTATTTGGAAGCCTGACTGTCACACCAAATATGGTCCCTCTCTGAGGTGAATTTACCCAACTGGGATATGAATCTTTCTGTGTCAATTTGCCACGTCAGCTGCA
>JAOXYL010000061.1:16902962-16914281 GCA_028564955.1 Terapon puta
ATTTGATGTCTCATTAATATCTAGATATGCATTAATAAACCTCAAAACTCAAATATAGCATGGAAATTATTCTTTCAACAAGTTTGGTCCCTTAAAAATTCTTAAACAAACCAATGTTACTTATGCGTGATTTGACACTTCTGATCGCAAGGTTTTACCTTGATTTACTACAAGATTATGCAGTATTCCTTATACAAGTCAGTATTATTGCATATTCCTTCAACATTTTATAGACAGAGTTTGGATCATGCCAATATCTAGTCAAGATCTGTATAAGAGAAGATGGAGGATAAGAAGCACACGCGGGTGAAAGCAGGTGTTGCTCTCAAAGCTATTCCTTTTCATCATCTGTCCTCTGTTCTTCTGTCTGCGTCTCTTCCTCGTTGCTTTTGTGTGCATCCACGGTTACACTACTACTGTTTTCACTGTTTTCTTCCTCTGCCTCAGCAAGATGCAGCCAGTTTTCTCTGTTCTTTTTACAGCCACTCAGCAGCGGGGCACAGGGGTCAAACAGTCTTGATACAGCCTGAAGGAAACAGGAACAGAGAAATTGGATTGATGGAAAAGTTGAAATTAGAATAGAGGATAAGATGACAGGACAGCAATGAGAAAATATTGTGTGTTTTTTTTAGTGTACACCCACACTCCCCTGCAGAAATAACGCACCTTGTAGAGTGGATAGCAGATTTCATCGATGTATTCAACTTGCATGTATGGTAGTCGAGTGCTGTTTTCTCTGTTCATTATGTCCTGGTGAGAGGAGAGTGAGTGTGTAGAGAGCGTGTCACAGGAGGCCAAATCAATAGTTGTTGATCTCATCATACATAGCATTATATTTGGGTTCTCAAAGTGCAGGATGAAAACCAACAAAAAGCCAATGAAGACTGTTTTCTTCGAATAAAGTCCCTTTGGGGTTAAAATATACTGTGATTCCACAATAACCAACATGCTAAAACTGCAGACATTCTTTCTTAAAGACACACAATTGATGTGTTTGAGTAGCAAAAAATAATCTGTCTACATTTCCTCTCCACTGTTATCAAGGTTTGGCATCTCCTGGGTAGGTATGACGCTATTTCAAAGCAACCATAAGTTATCAAAACATGCCTGAGAGATTCACCACACAAAAGTCAGAATAGGGGCGTTAAAAAACTGTTTATGTTTTAACATGTAATTTAGATGTTAATTGGATAGTTATTATTATTTACAATTGAGTGTATTTTCAATTTTCTTGTCAGTACAAATTAGGCTTCCCAGCCTTGATTCAATTCAAAAGACATGACAAAACAAAGTCCTTCAAGCAAGACTTACAATGGGTTTAATTTTGAACTCTTCTCTCTCTTTGTCCCCTTGTGCAAAAAACTCCATGGCAACCAGGTTGGCAATCTGGAGGAGGAGGAGTGAGGTGAAGGTTGTGATGAAGTCAAAATGACTGAGAGATTAACTGTGAAGTGTTTGGATGAAAAACGCTTTGTGAGACCTACCCTTTTTTGTTCAGGCCAAGGCTTTGTGATAGCAGAAAGGTCACTAGCTGTCATCAACATCGACCTGTGGGGGCAGAAATAGAAATCTTAAAGCAACAGCCCCCTCTCCTACTTCAACATGCAGCAGATGTCATTATCATTATATGCCTGACTCTAATTCATATGATGCTCACCTCAGCAAATCTCGTTGTTTCTCACTCCTCCAACTCACTTTGCTTTTCTTAGAGAGAGAAAAAAACTCTTTTCTTCTCCTGTGACGAAAAACAAGAGTGTAAAACAAGACACAATACACAATGCTTGACCTACAGCTACTTTGACATTTTAGGTATTAGCATACTCCATGTAGACGGTCAGGTCAGTGGCGAGGATTGCCCTTTTGATCATCTGTAGTACAGCTCTGTGGTCTCCTGCAGAGAGGCCACTGAGAATCTGACTCCCCTGAGAGAGGAAGAGAGAAACAGTGACCGGGTGAGAGCACAGTGAAGCGAAGACTTTCACTCAGCGACCAACAGATGTTTAAAGACAGTCAGTGACAAAAACAAGCTGTGTGTTAAGGGGACAAAGATTAAATCTACATTTGGACAAAAACTTCTCCATAAAAGTATTTCTCCTAGCTCCTAGATGGGTAAAAATGAAAACAAATGAAAACACAGATGAGGTCTTACAGTATTGTTTAGAATGAAGAGGCACAGGTTGTAGTGGTGGTTTTCAAGAGAAGAGTGTCCATACAGCTGAGCTAATGGCTGCTGGCTCCTGAGAGAAAAACAGTAATTGAATATAAGAGGGTAGTAATTGACAATTTATAGGATAGCTATTATAGTATGGGAAAGTAATATATCAAATAGAAATACACATTGCTGCAGTAAAGACAGAGAAAGGACTAAAGATGAAAGAAGGGAGATGCAATGTTTACCTTTCTATGTAAGAGTTACTGACTCCTCTGTGGTCTAAATCATGATTCAGAGTGGCTATCATCAATGCCAAGATCTCCAGGCGAGAAAAGATTGTCTGCAAAACAACCAGAAAGAGATGGAGGAGGGGAAGAAATGGAAATAGTGGATAAAGTTATTGATGGAGTGACCAGTTTTATAACAGTATAATGCACACTAAGGATCGATAATGTAAATAGAGAGTGGACTAAAATAAGTGAGCGACAGAAGTCACTGCAGTGGAGATCTGGTCTGGTGCTTGATCCCCGTGGAAAGCAGTTAAGAGGTTTTGAGAAGGCCCAAAATGAATCCTCTTTCAAATAATTAAGAGTGCTCTGTGCAGGAGAACTGCAGCAGTCCTTGAATGACTCCCTGACAAACTTTAAAATAGCTAAACTTGGTAAAAACTGGTGCGACTAAGTAGATATTCATCAACCTGATGCCTTTGTCAAAACATCTAGTCCTGCATGATGTATTGTCACTGAAATGAACAACACCTTCAAGGCTCATGTCACAGTTTTATAACTGTATTTAGATATAAAAAAATACCTATATTCCTGCCAGTTTCAAACTTTTACACAAATACTGGTTACACCATAGAGACAATTTGCTTTGTACTGGATTACCATGTGGTGTGACCATGTGGAAGAATTGACCAGGAAGTTATGTCTAAACTGTAAATAATGTCTCCATGTCAGTACTGTTCGATAGACACATTAACAGATGGTTAGCCTCGTCCTCAGTTTGTTGTTGTTCCGTATCAGATATGTATTCTAACCATCTGAAGACAGTTTTATCATGAAACAAAAATGAAAAGCATCTAAAGGATAAGAGCGAAGCATTGACAGGGATTGCTCAAATGCGCTTGTTTTTCTACATTATTTTCTTTACCTTTAGTTTTGGCAGTGGAAGCTACTGGACATGAGCAAAAACACACATGCACCAACCTGGAGTTGGTCAGTAGCCATGAGCATAGCAAACATGCTTTGAGCAGTACTCAGTGCATGGTTCCAGTTGTGATAAGGCACGCTGTTCCTGTAACCACGTCTCACAGTCAGGACCCACTGGCAGAGAGTCTGGAGAAAAGGGACAGACAGAAAATAACTAATGATTCTCACATTCTACAGGGATCTGGATTAATTTAGTTTTTTTTGTTTTTTGCCAATAGTGAAACTCTTGAAGGTGAACACCATCTTGCCACATGTCATATGGACAAGAGCCAAATGATTAACAACTTTACACCCTCTCAAAAAGCTGCCAAATAAAAAAAAACATTACATTAACATTGTTTAATCTCAAAAAGCCATCAATAACCTTATGTAAATCACTCTCTCATATTCCGGGGCCATCATAGTTAAAAAATGGCACTGCTACTCTAAACCATGGAGACAAGTGTTGCCATGAAGACAGTTACCTTGTAATCAATGTTAAAATCCTGCACCAAATTAAGGTCCAGAAACATACGAATGGTGGCTTGAGTGGTCTGGTCTTCTGGTAGACCGAAATCGGAAAAATGGAAATCTAAAATATGCAACGATTCAGCAGAGGGAATAGTAGCCTCCTGAAAAAATAAATAAAACACAAACAAACAAAAAGGTAGTTGAAATATACACATACACATAGAGAACATTCATCCACCCACAAATACAAGAGAAAACATGATCTTTTTTTTCTACCTCTCACCCACACAATGTATGTGCAGGAATATCATCCAGATTTAACATAGGTGAAGAGGTGACTGTCACCTTTGCCACTCACAGGCAGTGATAGGAGCTGATCAAGAGGTTTAAATTGGTAGAGCTTTAGTTGGACGTTTGGCTAAAGCCACTTAGCGTGACCTACAAAAATAAACTGAGGGGTAAGTCCAGGACTGCTGGTGGAATCACCAAACAGTACTGTGAACAAAGGTGGTAAAGTGTGGAGAAAAAAAGGTGTTTTAGTGGAACAGAAAAATGGAGATGTAGAGAGAGGGAAAGTAAAGAAAGGGGGTGAGGATAAGTTAGTTTGTTGACTTTCCTGTAAAAAAGTGTAAATTACACTGATTGTGGACAGAGGGGAGCTGCAGGCAAGCCTGCACTAAGAGATTGCACTAATTAGAATCACCTGCAACGCTTGGATTTCCTGCTCTGCTGCAGTGATATGGTAGGCCAGAACCTGTGAAAAGAAGAGAAAATGAACAACATGCAATATTTGAAGCCACAACAGAAGTCTCACTTGGTTCTGACTATAGGGTGTGAGGAGGATGAAGGGGTTCGAGTGGGTTACCCACCTCCTGCGTGACCTCTATACTGGCCCTTCGCTCCTCGGTGATCTGCACAGCCTGAGCGTACTGCAGGGCCAGGCCGCAATACATCGCCAGGTCCTCTAGTAGGCGCTCGTCATACCTGTTGAAAGCTTCGGTCTCATCAGAGTCTCTGCTCCGTTTGTTCATCAGCTGGCACACCGCTATGAAACAGTATAGAAAGACATTTTATGAGGTGCCTCATCTTTAGCCTGGGAGGAAAGTTACTCTAAATCTGACTTGCCAGGAGGGTTATTTTGGACTTTGGCCTGGAGAGCCAATATTCAAGTTAACTCTATCTGTATATCTCTTCTGTGTATCCAGCACATGAAGTTTTCATGGGTTTACTTAAACCCTTACCTAAGAGTCTTAATCACATGACAAGCAAACAGCTGACTTCCCCTTCCAGGTAGTCGAAACCAAACAACATTTTACCTGTGAAGTGTGCCAGCCGTGTGTGACGGTGCCGCGTTTCGGAGAGCGAAGAGTTTGTGATATGAGACCGTGATATGAGCTCTGATGAATAATGTATCATGACCATCATCACTCAAAAGAGGCTCACCAATAACATCCTCAGACTTCTCATTCCTGACGGGGCAGCAGATCAGGCTCTTTATTGATTCCTCAGAACTCTCCAACATATTGAGCGTTTCCATAGCAACCAGGGTTCGAAGGGCAAACGATGGGTCTATTTCTCTGATGTCACGCTCCCTGAAAAATTATATGGAGCCATTTAGACCATGTCTAATGCCAGATGAAGAAAATATCACATGGTTGTACATAGACAAGACATGGCATGTAGGATTGGGGGTAATTATTAAAACTGTTAGCAATTAAGGTTGGCACTAATCCATTGTTATCAATCAAACAACATGCAGGCACAACCTTCTGTAGATCTGGCAGGTTGATCCAAGCTCCTCACACTCCAGGTGGATCACTCTAGAGAATGAAGTCTGAAATAAAAACCCAGGAAGAACACATAAAACAAATGTTAGGAGAGATATAATTAAAATGCATAATTTGGGACATATGAACATTTTCTTTGAAGGGATATTGCACCTTGTCTGAGTCATACTCGCTGGGGATGAAGATGGTGCAGTACTGAGCATGAGTGAATGGCATGATTGTGGCAGCCATCTTACTCAGGAGAACTTCAAAGGAATAGTGACCTTTTGACAGTTCCTGTGCCATCTCTGTCAGGGCCTGACACACACACACACACACACACACACACACACACACACACACACACACACACATATACAGATTACACATACATACATATAGATATAAAGAAATTTCACATTGTTCTCTGCAGGTGTTACCTGGCTACGCTTGGCTTCCTGTCTTGAGCTCTCATACAGCTGCACGTTATCAAGGACCATCCCCAGCACATCCATATGATTGGCAAGCACCTGGCCCATAAAACCCAACTCAAATTTTACTCAGATTTATTGCTGGCAGAAAGATATCAATTACTTCTTAACAGACTTTGTACATTTACATATTTATAGAATTAAAATGAGAAACATGTTTAATGAAATGTCCATACTAACAGGTCCAAACCTCCCGGCCCTCACCTTCTCATCCATGTTGGTGAAAACAGAAAGTGATCCATCGCAGGCATTTCTCTTGTTGACCATTAACACAACGCCGACCGCCTATTCAAAGACAGAAGACAGGTTTTATCTTTTTAATCTGTTTTATAACCTCTGCTTCAATTCATCAACACTGCCAAGCTGCTTAAGTTCAGCATGACTGTGGATATTTATGCAGCCTGATTCCACACAAGGCTTGTGCAAAAATAATTTTGAGAAGAACTAAGAAATAGTTGTAAAGGTTACCTCTCCCCTGTGGTTCCTGATGGGAACACTCAAAACAGTCCTGATCTTTGATGCTTGATCATCATCTACTTCAAATCTGGGGTCCTGAGGGGTCGAACAGAAAACACTTAGGTACTTAAGTGCGTAACACTGCAGACAAGCACTTCACTTATTTATACTTAATTACAACAAATTTGTGTGTAAATCTCTTTATGCAATGCACCAAAGTGTGTGTTATGATATTCATGGAATTTGGCAACAAGAGACTTAAACACCCACACTTTACTTCTGTATCCCTAAACTGCCTGCTCAGTATGGTTCATCAGCTTTACCTACTTCCGTCCAGGTTTTTAGGAACTACCTATCCACGTCCCCACTGACTACCTGGGATTACCCGGAGTGCCACTCTGCCAGGTGTTGGCACTGGTCCCTAATCACTTTGGTGGCACAAGGATGGGTGGTGTGCTGATAGTATAAGCCCTTAAGCGAGCTAAGGTAAGGACATGCTACTGTGTAGTAGGGTACATCACCATCTCAATAATCAGATGTTAATCAGTGTAAGTCTGTAAAAGGATTAGAAGCTGGTGCGTCACCTGGGATTCCCTTACACATATCCACACTCCACGAAAAAACCATGTCATCGTCTATAAACAGGTTATCAGGAAATAGGTGACTTGATTAGAGTGCATTACTTGTGCCCTCAGGCAAACTAACACCTACGTCATGTGAAATGCCTCTGTTGTGTGTGTGAAGCAGAGCTACCAAAATGCAGAGTCATGCTAATGAAAACTAATGAGTCAGTCTGAAGCTTTACCTCTGATGTATCTCTCAGATTCATTGGTGAGTCTGTGGCCAGCACACATCCCATGATCCCCTTTACCAGCTCCAGCTGTGCATTGCAGTAGAGAGTACCTTCGCTCAGGCACCCAGGTGCTGTCTGGCCAACCACCTCCTCCAAGGTTTTCTTGCCACCGCAGTCTTTCTTCACCAGAGAGAGGAAGCTGCCCTCAGCTTCCACCAGATCCCCAGCGTGCAGGACAGCCCCCTGGCAGAGCTCTGTAACTGAAGCCATCCAGCTGAGACCTCCTCTCAGGAGCTCCATCATCCATGGACAGAACTCACCTTGGCCACAGGTTGCGGTCTTTGTAACTGGGGGACGCAGAGGCTGAGGAGAGGGGAGCAAGGACAAATCAGGGGAGCAGGGGCAAATGGGAGATAGTGGATGGCAGGGAGGAAAGGAGAAGTGTGAAGAGCGATGACAGTAAGGAGAGCAAGGGGAGTGACCCAGTACATCTGGACTGGAACGGTCTCTGGACTCGGGGGCACTGAGGTTGGAGGCAAGGGTCCGGGGCCTGTCCGCTAGGGATGAGATGGTCAGACGGGAGCTGGTCAGCGGAGAGGACGTTCTGCGATGATGAGCCGTCATGGGCAGGTCAGAGTGGTCAGAGCTGCTCCTGGGAACCCGAGGCAGCAGTGGAGACATCTCGGCCTGTGGACCACTGGCCCAGAAATCACAGATTGCATGACAGAAAACACAAATGAGATCATGATTTCCCCCCCTTTTTTTGTGTAGATTGAAATAATGCTATAAAGCCAAATTTTCTTGGCTTACACAGAGTCATTAAGCACATACTTTTTTAAATTACAGGCATAATGGACAGTCAAACAATATATCTAAGACATAAATAAATATTTGGATGGATGGATGAATGAACAAATTCATAGATTCAGGTCTCAGTTGGAAACAGTGTGTAAGTGTCTTACGCGGAGGCTCTGCGTAAAAAGTACGCCCTCGTGAAGTCGGAGTGGTCATCCAGCCATGCCTCCACCTGGTCGCTTTTCATGCCGTCTCCAAACCTCCTGCGTGTCCGGGCGCGGGGGCTCCACAGCGGGGAGAAGAACCAGCCCATACCCTTCACCATCGGCGGCTCGGACACGGTTTCCCTGCGCAGGGACTCCTCTGTCCCCGCGGCGGGAGGAGGCGCGCTGCCAGGCTCCGTGGACTCCAGCGCGTCGGAGTGGAGGCAGGGCATCCCCTCGCTCAGGTACAGCGAGAAAAGGTCCCCCAAACTCAGTTTGAGTTCAGATGAGCTGCCGGAGGAGAAACGCGTGCCATGTGGTGGCAGAGAGGCAGACTGAGAGGAGAGCGGCGTCAGTGGAGGAGACGGTGGAAACGATTGCGTCAAGGTAATCCCCTGACCTTTATTTAGCCGATCTGGCGCCACAGGTTTATTCATTAAAGGGATCCACTTTAAACTTCATTACAGAATTAATCACCTGCCCATCGCCGTATGCACAATGAACAGGCATATTTCACTTGGGCATCTTCACCACTGTCATGTTGTTATCTGCACGAAAAATGTCACTAAAATGTTATAAATGTAATAATTTCCCATTAAATCAAAATAGTACAGTTTGGCACAAAGTCAGCCCACCGGTTGCTTTTGTACCCGTTTATTTGAACATCCTGTTCAAATGTGTGTTTCAGAAAAAAGACGCTGTAAGTATTTTTAAGTGGTAAATCAGATTATAAATAAATAGCATTGCTTTAACTAGACTTTGGCAAAGTACTATGTAATGGTATTTTATTTAGCAGAGTATCTTTGAGAGACTCTTTTCCAACATTCTTTCTTAAAAATGTTTTGCACTAAATTGAATTGATATAAAATGTATATATCCAGTAATGTGTCATAATGAAGAAATACATGCAGATGTTAATACTGTAGGCGGTATGGGTGAGGGGTAACCAGGCTTTAAAGAGTGGCGAACTTAAATGGCAGTGGTAGAAACCTTTTCAAAGGAGATGTCAAATTCAGTTTAATTTAAGAGAAAAGTCTTGTATATAGTCACGTGATGGCAGCATGATAAGGGACATGAAGTCCCTGTTAGTAAGGGGAAGATGTTGTAAGGGCTACATAATCAGAGCAGCTGTTTTTTGTTGAGGGGATTCCAAAAAGAGCTTTAGCAGGAAAGGGCTTATCAGACAAAAATATCTCATTCAACTGATGCACATCCCCTGAGGTTGCCAGATAACACTGTTGCGTGATGAGAGACCAACAAAATCAATCTGGAAAATGGTGTGTAAGCATTTAATTTCCTTTAAGGGAAATTCAACTCTTTCCTTTAAAGCTCTTGATTTTTTCCCTGGATTTCACCTGTGTGTAACTACACACTGCTCATTGCCTACCTGCTCCCTCTGCTGGCCTCTCACTCCTTTATCATCTGCAGTGGGTGGATCCACGAGTGACAGCTGTGCCGTGATTGGCTGCTCCAGGAGGAGGCTGCCATGACACAGTGGATGCTGCACAGAATCAGTTCCACAGCATCAGCAGGCAGCGGACCTCCATCCTCCTTGCCATCCCTCTCTCCTTCTCTTTTTTCTCTCCTCCTTCGCCTCTTGTCCTCTCACCACCACCCTCTCTCTCTCTCTCACTCTCTCTCTTCTCTCTCCCTCCTGCTCTCCCTCCGACAGACGGACAGGCAGGAATAGCAGCAGAAGAAGAAGCAGCAGCAGCAGCAGCGAGTGGACTGGTAGGTGTGCTGAGGCCTGTCTCTCTCCTGCAGCACAGGCAAGGCAGCGCGTTCTCCTCTGATCTCCGTCAAGGACTATCTATTTGAGAAGTGTGTGTGTATGCGTGTGTGTGACAGAAAGAGAGAGGGGATCTGGAAAGTAGGCAGAAAGGGCTACCACACCTTGCGAGCATTTGCTGCCACTGCTGGAGCCACACAGTGTGAATGTTGCAGTGGATATTTCCATACTTGCATCCCTTTTCATCCTGTACTTGTTTGTGTGTGCGCACAGAGGGATTTATATTCTCTGCCGGATATGTTTGTTGTTTTTCCTCCCCTCTGCAGCTCTGGGATTTGCTTCAGCGTTGACAAGGCCTTGTGCCTCTGCACACGTGTGTCTTTGCTAATGAGCGTGTTGAATGTCTAACAAAGGTCACACCATTTGGCATGTTGTGTGCATGTATTGTCAGCCTGCCTAATGACAGCCTTTCTCTCTTCTTTCCAAAACTGACTTCATCACCAGCCCTCCCATCCACCTCTCCCTGCCTCACATTCTTCCACCTCACCACCCTCCTCTTTCCTGTCCTTCCTCATTTCCTTTTCCCTCTCACTCCTTTTCCTCTTTCTTCCCTAAAACCCTCGCTCTCCCCCCTCTCCGTCCTCTTCACGCCTCTTCACGCCTCCTCTCCTTCCGGCCGGCTGGTCTCCCAGGATGCCTTGTTCCAGGCCGCTCCGCTAGGCCACAGCAGCATGGGCGGAGGCTGGGTGGGGAGAGAGAGCACGGATTGGACCCTTCCCCTCAGGACGGGCGCGCTGGCGGGTCACCCTCCCTCAGCTTCAGATGGGCGAGGACGCTGAGAGCCCCAAAATCAACCACACCTTCCTACGAGACTACGTCACTGAAGGTAAAACAGACGGTGTGTCATCGCTGTGTCTGTGGTGTCAGATAACATGCTGGTATGATTGAATGGATTCATTTCAGCTTCATGGGTGCATTATCCCTGCACGGCTGGATGAAGGGGGTGGATGTTAACATTAATCACTCCATGACTTGCTAAACGCTCACTGTGAGACACTTCACTGTCGGGCCTGTTTTAAATTTTGGACATGATTTTGACATATTCTCATAGTGCCATCTTTGACATATATATGGCAGATAAATGTTTGATTTATAGTGGAGAGTCGAAGGAGCTGGTGGCAGAAATGATATTTGGTGGTTGTCTTCTTGCCCCATTGAGAATTTATCTATGTTGGATCCAAGTGTCATCAAAAAGGACTTTTTTCTTTCATTC
>JAOXYL010000061.1:16915797-16931370 GCA_028564955.1 Terapon puta
ATGGTAGAAGTTCGTCCCAGACGAGTGTTCTCCAACGGACACACCTATCATGTTAACTCTATCTCGGTCAACAGCGATGGGGAGACCTACCTGTCTGCTGATGACCTCCGTATCAATATGTGGCACCTGGGCATCACAGACCGCAGCTTCAGTATCCTTCCAACAAGTGAAGTGTGTTTTATTTATATCACCCAGTAACTTAATAGCTTGCCTTTAATGGAGGAGGCAACTCAGATTTCACAGGGTATGAAATTCCCAGAAAAAAAAGTATATCAGTAGGGCTGTCTTTTTCACTGTTATGAAAGTATTAGTGCGTGTCATCATAATGAATTCTGCAGTAACATTGTGAAAATTATACCATCATCATTTTTGAGTAAAAATCAATTTCTGGAATGGGAATAAGGACCAAAATGAGAAGTGGAAGAGATGTATAATGGAAGCCTCAAATGTCTGTCATTGAGCATTTTCCTGTTATAATAAGTATTATGTTTTTGAGTTTAGTTCATATGGATTTTAAAGATTTCCAACCTAAATTAATGCATAGTGGATGACTACATTTTAATAGCAAATAAACTGTTATAACAAGAGCCGACCAAATCCTGTATATGTTAGTGTGCATCACAAAAAGTAATGTCAATGTGCACTTTTTGTCATTTCTATGTGCCAGAATATATCAATGTGCCTTTGACACTCTCTGAAGCAGATGCACATTCATATATTGTGCATGCAAATGGCATGGTGCTGAAATTGTGCATTGTGTGTAACTGGCAGATTTACCATTCTGTGCAATCTACTGCTACCACTGTGTACTAATCTAATGGCTCAAATATACTTATCACACTCACAGTTCCGCCTCTTGAAAAATAGATACAATCTTAATGAAATTTACATTGCTGCTCATCTGAATACATCCCAGATTTATATTTGATGTAAACAGCACACGACTATGTTTGGATTTATGTTTCAATGAGAGTGCCATGTATCGCCTCAAAGTGTGTATTTTGGCTCAGGCTGTAGCGTGTCGGACGGGGTGCATCTGATGATTTCCCATTCAAATGGAAGCTGACCTAGAAAATCGTAGAGGCATCTATGGAAGAAGAGTTTAAATAATTCACCCAGCAGTACACTTTCTACTGAGCCACACAGGACTACCACAAATAGAACAGGGAGAGAAGCAGTGTGCCTGCATATTGGGGGTTGGTGGGGGAGCATGTTTTGGGTTGTGATTATGAATCAGGGTGTGGGCCCGGAGAACACGTTCAGAAACATTCATCTAAAACAGAAAAGCAGATGAAAAAGATGTTGGGTGAACATGTTGGCTGTGTTCACTCTACCTTTCTGTATATGTTCTTCCTGGGTATCTTTCCTTTGTAGATTCGCCGCAACCCCCCCTCACGTATATCATACCACATACATTTACTCTCTCTGCCACCATCCCATAACATGGTGCCACATCAGTGGTGTTTAATCCCTAACAGACGTTTTCCTCAGATATCGTGGACATCAAACCAGCCAACATGGAGGATCTGACGGAGGTGATAACAGCAGCAGAGTTCCACCCTCACCACTGCCACTTGTTTGTGTACAGCAGCAGCAAGGGGACCCTGCGGCTCTGTGACATGAGAGCCTCAGCACTCTGTGACAAACACACCAAACGTGAGCCTGCTGTGGAGATTAATTGCACTGATAAAGTTTTGCAACATAGAAAAACCAAAACCTAATATATTTGTAAATAATGGCTAAAATCCATCTCACCTCTCTTGTCGTTGGTCAGTGTTTGAGGAACCTGAGGATCCTGGGAGCCGGTCCTTCTTCTCAGAGATAATTTCCTCTGTGTCGGACGTCAAGTTCAGCCACAGTGGACGCTACCTGCTGACCAGAGACTACCTCACCGCCAAGGTGTGGGACCTGAACATGGATAAGGGCCCCGTAGAGACGTACCAGGTGAGGGAGTGCCTGATCTGTATGTTAAAGTACATGGAGTTTAGTGCCAAGATTATTATTAAGTGACAGAAAATCAATCCACAACTATTTAAAGAACCAGCATATGGTTATCATAAATCAATTAATTACATTTAAATAACACATAACACACACTAAACACATAACATTGAGCTCTTATGACATTTTTAGATCAACTGATTAACTTAACAATGATAATTGAATGTAATTATTATTTGGAGACCTGACGTGTCATAAATGCATATTTTGCTTAATTTCATGACATCTAGTAACACTGTGTATTATGTACATGTGGATTGGGATGTGTAATTGTGAATCTATTCCAGAAACTAATGTTGACTGTCTACATGATCTCCAGGTCCATGAATACCTGAGGAGCAAACTGTGCTCCCTCTATGAAAACGACTGCATCTTTGACAAGTTCGAGTGTGTTTGGAACAGCTCTGACAGGTAAGTGGCAGAGAGAAAAAGCAGAAAAGGGTAGACAAATACAGTAGATTTGAGGCCAGTTGAAAGCCAAGGAGGGGGCGTGTGTCAGTGTGTTTCTGCTTTCAGTGATTCCCTGAATGCTTATCTGACATTTAAATCAATCCCGGAGACAGGCTTTGCAGACATCAAATCAATCACCGTGCCTTCAGTTTGGATTTCCTCCTTTCCTCTCCCTCACCCTTCACTGGACCTTGCTTTCCCTCTGTTCACCCTCTTTGGAGAATGTTGCATTTGTTTGCCACTCTCAGTACGACATCTCATTATGCCCATCTCTTCTCTCCAATTCTCTCTGCAGCGTGATCATGACAGGGGCATACAACAGCTTCTTCCGGATGTTTGACAGGGAGACGGGCCGAGGCGTAACCCTGGAGGCCTGGCGAGAGAGCAGCAAGCCTCGGGCGGTGCTGCGGACCCGCCGCGTGTACACTGGTGGTAAGCGTCGCCGTGGGGATGTGGGCGTCGACAGCCTGGACTTTACCAAGAAAATCCTGCACATGGCTTGGCACCCATCTGAGAATATCATTGCCATAGCAGCCACCAACAACCTATACATCTTCCAGGATCGTGTCAACCCTGAGACGCAGGGGCAGTGACAGGGACGGGATTGAGGACGGTGGCAGACGCAGTGCTTTTGCCACATTGCCACAGAAACACAAACAGCGACCCAAATCTATTTGGATGTCTTAGAGAAGGCCTGCGGAGTGGGTGAGAGTGAGCAGATTAAGTCAAAGCCAAGCTGTGTCTCAGCACACTGAGATCCAACATCTGTTTGTTGATGAAAAAAAATGGATTAGTGATAAAAATAACAAGACTGTTCATTCATTTGATCCCCATGGAGGGTGTATAATTGTTTTTTTTGGTCAAGACAGAGATGAACTACTGTCTCCAATGCTCACCAGGACATGTTTTTGGTCCCACCACTCCCACTTTTTGAAGATGTTTGTGAAACTGTCCCACTGTAGGGGCAGTGAGAGAGGTGCGGGGACACCTCTCCATCCGCAATGACTCAGTGCTATTGACGACACAATGTTACACTCTTCACTGTTGTGCTCTGGCACCTTTGAAATATATGTGTTGGGTAATAACAGAGAAGGAACGATGCTACAAAACATTAAGTTATTGAGATGATTAGATTTCAGCATTTTTTCACTATTGTGGAACACTAGGAGTGATGTTATTGTACAGCTCTTCACAACAGCATCCTTTTTTTTTTCTCTATCGAGTGACAACAGCAGCTGGACCTCTCCTTCAGAGCAGTGCTCTTGGAGATTGCACGCATAAATGACCCATAACCTTTGCCCTATTCACTTTGCAATAACAGCACTAAGAATCACACAGTGCAGCAGTAAACCTGCTTTAAAAAATGAGCTCTTCTTCTACAGGTATACACTCTTTTTACTGTTGGCTGTAAATAGTCTGTGTTCTTTTTTTAAGGTGGTACCAATTCTGGTTCCAGAGAGCTAAAAGGTAAAAGATGCATTTTGTCCAGTGCACTGCAGACGAACCAAGGATCTCATGTATAGAAAGCTTGCAGAATCACACTTATTCCAGTCAAATGTGGGGGCTTTTTCTTGCAGCAGTACATAGGAAGGTACTGCTGACTATTGAGAGGCTGAGTTGTGCACAAATCAACACTTACTTTTTTGTCGTGTATATTAAGTCCACATTGGGTCTTTATTGGGTGTATCAAGGTACTTTTCTTTGTCTAGAGTCTGCATACCCATGTGGTCTTTTATTTTGAAAATGAGAGCGACAGTGTGTTAATGCTAAGATCCCTTACATGCTCAAATTGAAGCTTATTATGGATATGGTCTCATTTATTTTATGTGAAGTGTTATGCTATTTTAAAATGAGCAATGTTCATTTTATAGTGCATAAGCACATTTTGAAAAAATCTCATGCAATCAAAAAAAAGATGGAAGCCAAGCACATTGTCCATTAATGAGACCCCTCATTCAGCTGATCAGTTTTGTGTCCTGTGTATTTGAAGGTCAGAGGTTATCACCAGTGCAATAGCGCATCTTGTACATTGCTGAAATGTCTTTAACATGAAAACAATATTGTCATGTGAATTCATCATATCACAGGTTCTAAATGTCATTATACCGTATACCTCACAGTGCCACATGCTACTCTGGGGCGCGACGCTGAAAGCCTAGGATGTACAGCAGTAAGGTGATGTCTGTGTGTTGACTTGAATTATGTGACTTGGTCAAGATTTGATTGTTTACAGTGAAGTGCTTTGTTTTCAAGTGACCTTGGCCCCGATGGGATTATTGTAAGCGGTCTGGTTGTGCTCTGTAGCAGGTGGAGCAACAGTGCATAAGGGCGGAAAGTTAGTCCCTTTGCACTTGTTCAAAATCTGACAAGTACTACATCTGATTGATCAACAACAGTCTCACTGTGTAAACCTTAAACCCCAAGAAAAAAAATGTTAATATGTATGTTCCACCTGTCTGCTCTCTCCTCACGTTTCACCTCCTTTGGTTTCAAAACCACTGTTCACACACATTTATGTTACAGCCTGTGGGCCACTGCAATGTCCTGGTCATCACTGTCTGCCAGTGTTGTCGAATACAGGCACCGGTCTTGCACTGATTGGTTCAATAACGTGTATAGTACAGCAAAATCCACAATGATGACAACCCACAAGAAAACAGTTTACCAAGTGACCGACCACATAAAGCATCATACAAGTCCCAGGGCTCAGTCGTCCACCGGAGAGCTGTAGTTTAGAGCAGGTCAGTTGTAATCGCATCATAACCACCACCACCTACAGTAAGTGAGAGGATTTGTGTTCAGGAGCACAGCAGCAGAAGCATGTTGCCATTATTCAATGCTACTAGCGTGTATATCTATCATACTTTAAAAATGACAAATCTAACAATACAGAAGAACATAACTCAAATGAGGTGAATGAAAGGAATGTGCATTAATAAAATAATGTGAAATCTGACAAAAAAAATGTATGTCTCGTTTATCCTTCTATGTGTATAAGAATTTAAAGAGATTTCATTTTCACTCATCTCTTAAACACTTTCAGACTATGAATATGAATAAAACCATCCAAAGGGGCTTTTGTTTGAAAGACGAGCACTTTAATAGTCATTGCACGCTCCCATAAAATCCATCACTAGATGAATAAGGCACTCAAATTCACAGTATACAGGCTGAACGTGATTGTCATTCACAGGTAAGTAGAGGTTACAATTTAATTGCATTCACATATATGGCTTTTTGTGCAGTCTGTCATACCTGATTTCCAGCTTCATGTTTGCACTTTCTGACTTTAATAATTGCTTTTTGAAAGAGTTAGTTTTGGACAAAAAAAAGATCATTTTTCTAAACCCTTAAAGAAACACTTCAATTTACCTGAATGAGGAGATACATGGCTTTCAATGGACAGTGTCAAAAAGCTAAATTAAAACAGTGAGATATATTTTGTCATCAAAACTATAAGAAATTTAATTGACATCAAGGCAATGTAAAGGCACTCTGTTAACAAAAGGTTAACAAAAACAATTCATTTCATATTTTTGCACTGCTGACACTATATCTACGGAATGAACACTGTTCAGGGTTCTATGAATGAATTACTTGTAAGTGTAATTTTTAACACACGTACACACACACACACACACACACACACACACACACACACACTCACACTTATATGCATACAAATAAATTATACATATAGATTAAAAATCACATTTAGAAGTCATTCTTCTTAAACTAGTTGGCTGCATGGTTTGACCATAGTAACACACATCATTAGCCATGACATCTTGGATGTGACATTGTGAAGAGTGTGTATGTGTAATACAAACCATGACACTGAGACTACTGCATACTTAGATACGTTTCTGGGCTGATCATAAATTGGCTTCACTGCAAACGTAATAAATCAGAACATTTCTGTGTTTTATGTTGGCTCTCCAAATGCCAGTTTGTGTGCATAGAAACTGAGGGAACAGTAGAATCTGATCATGACTAAAATGAAATTAAGACCAAAATGCTTTAAGACCACAAATATTGGCTAGTCAGAAATATATATTCTGCCACACCACCTATGTAATGAATAGAAGAAATAAAAAATATCAGTTAATAATCTTAAAAATACACTAGTGTATAGACACACGCAACCTTATTGTACATGCAAACACATTCCCCATTAACATAAGATTTTTTTCATACAAAAACAGCAGCAACATTGCTTTATCAGTGATGCATTTAATCTGATACGATTTTATTTTAGTACTGCATCTCGCATTTTTTGCATCTATGGCCATTAAAATAACCTGTTTTTTGGTTTTAATGAGAAAGATTTCCATTTTAAAGCACTACCCTTGATATAAATAGATTTTTATAAAAAGATTTTTTCTTTTTTGCCTCTTGGCTTAATGGTATTTGAAAATCAAACTGATCATGCCATTAGGTCTCAAACCAAAGCTAGCATCTGATAATTCTTTAACTTTTTTAGAGGAACTTAAACTGAAACACTAACATTTTGGTAAACTTGTGTACTAACAGGAAGTACTCAAAATGCAAAATAATTTTACAGGTGCTACCACCTTGTTGAAATCAGCGCATAAACATGAGATGTCCACGTTAGAACAAACTGTAAACAATACTATAAGTTAAACTAGTTACATGATAAAATTGCCCGGAAAAGACAGCCTTCCTGAAGAGATTACAATGAGTCATTACTCCTCCAGTTTCGCTGCCTTTCTTCTCAGGCAGAGATTTTCGCTGACAGGAAGGGAGAAAAGAAAAAATCAAATGCAAACTTCAGGGCTCTCATTGTGGTGCGCCTCCAGTCTCTCTCAATCTTCACCTGCCTGCCACTGGTCAGCAGTGAGGAAACACAGTCCAGACAGTGGATGGCCTTCAGCTCAAAAGCTGGAGTTCTGGCTCCAAGACGACCCTCCAGCTTGGTGCTGAACTCCACCATATTACCAGGATTTAAGTTAAACAGAACTTGCCTGAACTCATGGCTGGCGATTAGGATTATATCCTTGGCTGGGTCCTCTGCCTCCCCACTTCCGTCCTGAATCATCCCCACTGTCACCTCGAAACGGTGGCTGTCAAAGCGCTTAATATGGCAGGTGTGTTTGGCCAGAGCTTTGATCTGACACAACTCCTCTTCTTCTTGCATTTGGAGCAGGATGGGCAGTGAAGCGGCGGCCGATGCAGGACTGGTGGCCAGACTGGCAGCTGTCAGGTTTGCAAGTGTAGCATTCTTCGGTTCACATTTGGGATACGTCTCTCCATACAGGCAGCGAAGCCAGTCTGCCATAAACACTGGCAACAGGCTGATGACCGACTGTGCCCCGTTCTCGGTCTCAGCTACACGGACATGCTTGAAACGCCCGGTCCAAGTGACTCTGTGTCCGTTTAGGTGGCTGCAGAAGAGCTGTGTCTGGGCCATGCCTTTCGTTTCCCAGGCCGGCGGCCCGCATACCTGGCTGTACTTGCTCCAACTCAGGGTGGAATTGTACACCTTCTGTCCCTCTGCGTGGTACACGTAAATAGAGAAGAACAGGATTACCATGGAGATGCAGAGTAAGATGAGTTTGACTGGACCTCGGTGGGTCAGTGAGCGGAACACGTCTAAGATAGACATGCTAAAACGTGTCCACAGGCGCAGGGTGACGGGTATTGCGCAGACTACCAGGGTCACAATCATCTTCGTCAGCTCCAGCTCGAGGAACCACTTGAAGAGCTGGATGAAGAGCATGGCGGCAAGGCCGAAAGTCAGAACAGGCAGGGCGAAAAGGAAGAGAAAGTAGGCCACGCAGGTGCGGATCAGACCCACGACAGAGGAACTCTGGAGGAGCACCACCGAGAACTCACACCACATGAAGCACACAAGGTAAGGAACCAGGAAGCAGTACGTCCCCCTGAAACCACGCATCCTGGCCATGCTGAAGGTGTAAATAAACAGAAACAAGAGGCAGGAAATGTAACCAGTTTGAGGGTTTCAAACTATCAGCGCACAAAAAAATAACAGGTGCCCGACAAACATATCCTGATGATGCTCACCTGAAGAACAGATAGAACAGGTAAACATACAGCAGACAGGGGAGACTGAGCTTCAGCACTACTGACTCCCCCAAAGGCAGGGTGGCAAAGGTGCGTCCCAGCAAACGAAGCACCGTCATGTTCTCTGGCAGGAACTGGGTCAGGCAACACAGGGAGGATGCTACCTGTATTTAAAAAAATACTGTTTTATTTCAAATTCAAGTAAAAAACATTACAAGGATCAAATTTCTGCACGCGTTCGTCCAGATCAGCAGGATATATATATATAATTTTTATAAAATATTTTAACAAGAATTGGCTATTAGATGTCTTTTCTATGTTGACATCATTTAGTCTCAGAGGGCTACACTGCTTATTGTTAAGTTACATTATCCTCTGGAGGTAATACGCTTTCAAGCAAAGATCACCTCTTGTGTTTGAAGAATATCAAGAATAAAATCATGGCTGCAGGAATTTCCTTAAAAACACCATTCAGCATATTTTAGGTGGTACAAAGATCAAAGTTCCTGAAACTTTTTTTAAAAAACAGTATTAGGGAGTTAGAAAATCAATCCAATCTACATTCTTTTGTAAGGGTTAGGGTTAGTCAGATTGTACTAATGATGGCAGTGATTTTAAATATAATGTATGATTTTGCTTAATAGACTACACGATCCAAAATTGTGATATTTTAACATCCCTGACCTCTATGACCATTGCTTGACGTGCGTACGTCGCAGCGGTGGGGCTGAGACTCTTATAGCTGACAGCAGTGAAGAAGATGGCCACAGTGGAGAGCTCAGAACAGGGGATCCAGCCCTTATCGGCCACGGGGAAGGAGAAAATAATGAAGAACACGGACAGGATAAAGTAGAGGTAAGGTTCAAGGTTGTTCCAGCCAAAGTTAGTCTCTGCCTGCTCCACATCCAGGCCTGGTTCAAAGCGTGTCAACAGAGACGTCAGAGCTCTAAAGTTCTCCCAAGTCTGCGAAAAGAAAGAGAAAAATGCAAGGTCAAAAGAAAAAAGATGATGCTTGATCTTAAAAATTCAAATACAGCTTCTGCAGCGTTCGACCTTCTATGAATTATAAACACTACTATTGCCAAGTTTTAAACATCAGCATAATATATGTTAAGCCACAAGATGAGGCATTTAATATCATTCCACCAGGGCAGATTTCATGTAAAATTCAAGTAAGGAAAATGACAAAGTTTGTAAAAAGAGGGAAAGACAAATGGAAAGTGAAAACCTTAAGCCATATGCACACATATCATCGTATATCTTGACAGAACAGGTAACACATTGAAAGATATTTGTACTTTAAACAGTAACATATCATCAGAATCGTCGGCTACACTCACCTTGCTGCTCTGGAAAACGCGCAGTGTGCAGATGATCATGGAGATGAAGGAGAGGTAGAAGACAAGTAAGGGGATGACAAAAGCAAACAAGTCAACTGTCAGGTTGCTGATGATGAAGAAGAAAATCAGCGCGTTGACGTGTTGTGTTGGGATGACTGTGCTCAGCCACTGGACTCCTGCCCGCGACGCCCAGTCGACCAGGTGCTCTTTCATCTCAACAATGGCATGCAGTGGGTACTGCAGCATCTGAAGAAAATGGAGACAGATGTAAAGAGAGAGATTGAAATGCAACAACCAGGGAAAATAATTAAGAATTACCTCATTTGAGAGCAATAAGACATCCACAACAGTACACATAAATAAGGAAAATTCGACACACAAACAGAATGTCATTGTAATACTGGATATGACTAAGATACCATCAAGCGAGATTTCATGTCCATGGCTTTTTTAAAGGCCCCATTCTGCCTTGAGTCCAGCATCATCCCACTTCGGCCAAAACCCCAAGAGCTTTTATGGGCCCTCCTGTGTCCTGATGGGACGAGCTCAGCCTTGTGCTTTAACACAAAATTGTATGCACACACATAAATACACACTGTTCTGATTAACTGTAATGAAAACAAAATGACATCTTTGTTTTTATGATGACAGATCATTTCTATGTTTTGCTGATCTTGTACCTTCCTACCGTTGTCCTGAGGCACAGGGCTTTCAGTCTTGTCTGCAACCTGGTTGACATTTTGGGGAGCAGAGGGGGCAATACCTTGCGCATACTTTTTAGTCATCTCAACAAAGTCATCCAGGTCCACCATCTGTGTGGCTGAGAACACAGAGACTATTACACAAGGGAACACATTATCAGTCCCTCTCTCCTTGTGGCTGGATACTTACACTCATTGCTGACCATGCTCTCTAGTACTTTCTGGGTCTGTCCTGAGGTTGGGGCAGGGATCCTGCTAGCAGTGCCATCTGTTGGTGAAGAGTGAGCACAACATCAAGTGTTGCAAACACTTTCCTGGAGGCCTGCAAGTAATGTGATATTCTCCAGCATGACAGCTGCAAATACTGAAATATACAAAGGAGAATATATGATACATGTAACAGCAAGGCAGCCGTCAAATAAGTGCATGCTACAAGGTTTGGAGTAGTCTGTTGTGAATCAGCAAGATTGTTGTTACAATTCAAAAAAATCCTTGATATGGTGTTGATGATGTGTTTATCCACATGTGTGTGCACCCTACCGGGCACTGCATTGACCTGGCTGACATTTTCCAGCATCTCAGCCACAGCCACCTTCTTCTTCCTCTCTGGGTTGAGTTTCCAGTACATCATCATGGCCGCTTTACGTACTGCCAGCTCAAACTTACTCTCTGTTGACAGCTTTCGCACATCGGCCTCATTCTCCGGAGTGATTCCTGTTAGGGGATGGCAGACAGGGAACAGTTAAGGAGCTGCAAACACTCAAACAGGCAGGTGCAGGCATTTAATTCCATTGCATTAACCTTTTCTCTGGATCCAACAGCGCTGCAGCACTCTTGCTGCACCTTTTCTTCCCTGCTTAGCTGCTTTAATCAGCCAATTAACAGCCAGACAATTATTCAACTCTGTGTCCTTCTCTTCAGCAAGAATCAAGTAATGCTGACCTAGCTGAAACACAGCAGAGAGGAAAAAGAGAGGAAATTAATTCAGCACATGTTGCTTTGATCTAACTACTTAGCATCAGACAAAAAGTTATTAATTTAATGTTCTTTATTGTATGCATGCATTGAGAATAAAACAAGTAGTAGTGAATGCAATTATAAAATTCCTTACTTATTTACCTTGTTACTTCAGAAACACTGCGGCTTTAAACAGAACAGTAAAACTTTAGGTTACGTTACATCTGTGCTGAATGATATTATTTATATTATATATATAGATATATACAGATGAGACAGGACGATGAGACAGGACGATGTGTATCATGAGTTGGGAATGTGTTTGTTTCTTTTAGACCACCTTAACTAGACTGTTCATAGAAATAAACAAATAAAATGTACATTCGTGGCAATCAGTGGCATCATTATGGCTAATCATCCGGGGTACCAGAGGTCCCAGTGGCATATCAAGTAACTGTTTTCTAATATTAACCGTAATCTCATAACTTCTCTCACAGTTATGATCAAATGCTTCTATTTGTAGGGAGATGAGCTGTGTCTTCATTTAAAGTGGCTCAGCCTTAATGCTGTATATTCCTGTCTGTGTGAGAAACACAGCATATAAATACTACTAATATTGATTTCTATAAGAACTACACACATGCAACAAAAAAACAAACACAGATTTCTTATATTCAAGATTAGGTATTATGATGTACAGTCGTATAGCTCCTCAGGCCATGTATATCCAGTGTACTGATGTGCTCACATGTTTCGACATGTTAACTCAGCGCAACCGCGGTGGTTATTTAGGTGCTTCGTATGTGAAAATACATGACATATAGCATGGGAGAGTTCAAGCCATATACAGTAACCAGGCCACTTAGGAATTTACCCTTTCAGAGCTGCAGGGTCTTAAACGCAAAGTCTGGGCTCATCTTCCAGCTACAGCCCCCCCTTTTCCCCTACCAGCACCTCTTTTTTTTTATATGTGTACGTGTTGGAAGAGAATGCCAAAGAATAAAGAGGATGTCAATATTTTATTATTATTTGTGCAAAGTGCAATGCTGCAATCCACTTATAATGATTTGTATGAGTGACAATATTTTGGTGTATCATATTGGAGGCCCGGGATCATTTTCCAAGCAGCCAAAAATAGACACATGTTCACAACCAGACTGAGTCCACCAGCAGGAGTGAAAACAATGCCAAGTGCCAGTTTGTGTGTGAGCGCTTTCACTTACCCGGGCCTGAGCTCTGGCATCACCAGCTTTGGCCTTTTCTTCCATCTGCTCCAAGGACAAATCTTCCTCTGGTTCTTCATCTGGAGGACATGAGAGGAGACGCCTTCAGGGTGCACATGTATGGATGTGTGGATCGATAACCACAGGATCCAAAACAGCCAAGCATGCATGCAACTTCATTGGAGGAGCAGTGTGACACCATGTGATTTTGACTCAACCCGTGTTCACAGCCAGCGATAAACTAATCCCAACTGACTTGTAACATGAGTATAATCAGAGTTGGAGTGGATGTGCATTTTAAACATGTCTGTGCATCTGTCTGACTGTGCTGATATCCTGCGACAAGACCCCAGAGATCCGTGCCGAGCTTCTATGTCACGCCATCACTTGTCAATTGCATTAAATTTCACCACTGTTCCTGTCTTCCCAATGTCCTTTAAGCAAAGCCTCTTCACCTGTAGGAGTGTTTCAAATGTCACAGCCTCGTCATGCACAGCAAAGTCCCTCACTGGTGCTACCAGCTTATTGATTTCACTTCCAGTGGACATAATGACAGTGAAATATTACCATGTTTAAAATAGCAATGATAATAAACCTCTAAAGATAATAACAATTTCGTAAGCACAAGAAAGTTTTATGTGCTCATGAAATAGTCTTTGAGGTAGACTGGTTCCAGTTTCCAGAGGCAGTGAAAGACCATTAAGCTAATCTTACTGGAAAGAACGGCAGCAGCGGTGGATGTATTCACTTTCCTGAAAATCTGAAATATACCTGATAGAATCTTCAACAAACTCAAAGATAATAATGTAAAGGATCCCTCTGTTAACTCATCGCATGCACTGAAGATAAAATGTAAACATTAGGTACATAGCTTAACTTATGAGCACCAGAAACTTTGTGAGCATGGGAAACGTTGACACTAATGTAACTAGGGTTCATCATCTGGGCATTATGGACATCTGCGGTAAAATTCTTCAGTTCTTTAAAACAATTTGTAATTCAAACCCCTACTTGAAATAAGGCATTCTCACCATCATCGTCATCAATGGCTTCCTCCTCAGCTTTCCTAAGTCTTTCTTGCATGATCACCCGTTTGGCCATGGAGGCGAAGGTGCGTTTCATGGGGGCGGCTGATGGTGCTGCAGGAGCAGAGGAGGAACCAGGAGACTCTTGTGGGATGCTACAGGCCGAACTAGCTGGCGTGGAAGGAGCAGATACGACCCTGGGAACGGACGAAATTTTGGGGCTTTGAGGGGTGGAGGAGTTAGGAGAGGTAACGAGTGGTGTTTTGTTTGGAGCAGGAGCTGAGAGTTTCGTGGAGACTGTTTCAGATGACGGTTTAGAAGCAGGAGATGAGAGCTTTGACCCCTGCGAGGAAGGAGGGGAATCCATCACTTTAGAACTGCTGTGAGAGAGATTTGATAGTTTTCTGTTTTGTGGGGAGGATGGAGATGTGGCGGGGCAAGAGGGAGCAGCGGAGAGGTTATTGGAGATGAGCGAAGGAGGAATCTGTGAGGGGGAGGGAGGAGAGGGTCCATCCAGGATAGGGCACGACCCCTGGCTGTTGACAGCAGTTGGTGGTGATGGGAAATCCTTCTCCATATTTCCTGTTATTTAAAAAAAATGGTGCAAGTAATTTATCATGTAACGAATGACGACCACGCACTGCCAAATAAATGAGGTCATTTCTAATCGTGGGTGAGGACAAAACTGGGTGTTGAGCTGTCAGAGAAATTGGAGGACCCTTTCCTCTGGATATTTTACACCTAAAATATGACACCTTCTTACTAAAAGGAGAAAGTGTTTTGGCAGTGAAACACACACCACTGAAACCCTGTTCTACACCATGCAAGTCAACAAATATGGTCATGTTTAGAAAAAATTGGTCGCAATAAGTTTTGTATACACTGAACAAAATAGCAGGAACATTTTGTTCACTTGATATCAGTGGTGGAATGTAACAACAAGTGCATTTACTCAAGTACTCAAGTTTGAGTTACTTCACACATGATCAGTTTAAACAACATGCATTCTTATGAATTAAACTAAATAACAACACATTAAGTGTTTAAATTGAGTACTACCTTAACACTGAGATGCCAATGCCTTCTACATTAGGAGTTCTTTAACTACAGTACTTTTGTATTTCTAGTCAGGATAAAGTTATTTTACTTGCAATGGAGGTTTTTTTTTGGTATCACTATTTTACTTGAGTAAAACATTTCAACACCAGTCTTCCACCATTGCATGATATTTTATAATTAAAATGGAGAAAATATTTAGAGATAAAACATATAAAACATGAAATCAGTTTCATTTTTTCGCGTCACAGCCTCGTATTTGAAGTGCCTTTAGTTTGTTCCTCCTGCAGACGCTGAATGTGCGAGAATACAGACACTGAGCTTCATGTCAACTCAGCTGTCACCAAAACTGCAGCACCCAGAGGAAAAAACAAAAATAAAGAGGTCTTACTTGGTGACTTAAGAGAGCAGTTTTCTTGAGATTAAATTGTCAGATCTTGTCCTGAGTTAAAAGCTGTGTCAGTAGTCCATGCTGAGCTGCGCGTACTCCTCACCGCTCCAAGAAACCAGAGACGCACACTGACAGAGATCATGTGTTTGCTCTATAACAACACAGCAACTTTATGGCCTGCCCTCTGGAAATAGCCTGGGCCTTAGTAGGTGGAAATGAATGCCAATCAAGCAGTCAAGTGCTCTGATTGGTTAATAGCGCCTTGTAAACCTGTGAAGTCTCTGGCGTTTAACAAATGTCTTCTCACTATAATCCCTTGTGTCTCTCTGTATTCTAATAATAATAATAATAATAATAATAATAATAATAATAATAATAATAATA
>JAOXYL010000061.1:16955472-16994373 GCA_028564955.1 Terapon puta
ATGCTTAGGTATGTGTGTGTAAGTGCGTGCATGCGTGCATGTGTATATGTATATGCATGTGTGTGAAAGAACATTTATGATACATGAACACTGTTAGGATACCGTAGGAGTGCAGTGAACTCAGCACCTCAGTCTACTCTGAAACGGTCGACGCCAGCAGACAGATAACACTGCTGTTTTATCAAATACACACATACAATATATACATACAGACTGGGTGTGAAGGCAAAATAATAAACACACATTTTCACACACGCTGGAGTACTGTGGCACTACCGACACTCTATGAGAACCTTGTATTCTGAATGGTTACATTTGATTTCTGTAAAAAAAAGTCTTTTTTTTCCCCACATTGTTGCAGTTTGTTCTGAATTGTTTTATGTTTTTAAAGAACAATACCTGACTTTTGAGATCAGTACATTTTTTTCTACCATGTAACTGTACAGTGACCATACGTTTGTTGGCGCTTTGATACTCTGTTTATGACTAAGACTTACGGGATGAGCAGTTTGATTGGTTAATATCCCCGTCTCATGTTACAAGAGTTGATTAGGCATTAGAAAGTTTGATTGGTTTGAATTACATCCAAATAACTCAATCAAAGACCCGTTACTTCTTTTCATTGTTTTGACTGGATAAGACCTCAGTGTTTTTTTCAGCAGATGGTTCACCAGTTAAGTCCAAATCTTGCCTCCTGTAGCCTCAGTGAAAGTTTTTATATGCACTGCGGCATTTATAGCATCAGGATTTACTCAGTCTCTGTGTCTCTCTTCTTCACACAGGTCCCTCAGTGGCAGAGGGTCCGGCATGCATTGGATTCAGGTAAAAAGTAGAAGAAATGAACTTGTCCTCCTCCACATAGATGTAATAGAATCTTTGCCTGTAGGCAACTTCCACTAGTAGTTAAAAAAGACTTTTTTTAGAAAGTACTCCTGGTCAGAGCTCCTCGAAGAGTTGATCCATGACTTGCTTAAATTTAAGTACCTATAAATATTAGTCAGAATCCCAAAGTTCCAATTTGATATACAGCTTTTGGAAAATGTCTTTCCTGACATTTTCACATCTTCACAGGTTTAAAAGGCCTTCCAAACTGATGACTTGCCAGTAAAGTCTTAACCCTCCCTTTTTGTCAAAAAGGGGAGTTGTGGTGTTGGTGATTGCTCCTCTGTAAGGCTGTCACAGGTAGACCTCGCGGCGAGACAACGTGAGGCAGGATGTGGTCTTGTAGTCCCCTCCTGTCCGCGTCAGTGGTATGACCTCAGGTGGGTTCTGGCCTTCTCCTCCCTCCTCTTCTTGCTGGCGCCTCCCGAAGCCTGCGCTGCTGAATGTGTCGTAGGATGCTGAAGTCATCTTGCGGTTCAGAAGGTTACGGTTGTGATCGCCCACGTTCCTGTTCCGGTCTCCACGACCCAGGGTGCCGAGAGGATCCCCATTGGCTAAAGGTAATCTCTGACCTTCTCCGCTGACGACCACCCCGGGTTCTGAGCTCCCTGCGCTGCCAGCGCTCTCGCTGTCACTTTCATGATCGTTACCACGGAGATTATTGTTATCGTCTCCTGGGGCAAAGGTGGAGAGTCGTGGGGGGTCACTGCCGTGGCGCTGACGCTGCCGGGGTGAAGGGCGGACGGGCATCCAACAAGTGTCAGAGTGGCCAAACTCATCACACTCCCTGGTACACTTTCCTGTCAGAGCTACGTCTGGCAGCTGTCTGGCATCTGGACACAGGAAAGAGACAAGAATGAATTGTGAAAAGACACAAATGTTTGCTGGCACTTCCGCCTTTGACAATTTTAAATAGACACTGACAAGAAATATATAGAAAGTGTATGACATGTGTGACCAGAATCAAATTAGGGATACTTCAATTGGACCATCTGAGAAGAAAAAGTTAAGTAAGAAAAGAAAGCAGATGGACAGAGCACAACAGGAGGGATGAGTTGAATATGGGTGGTGGTAGAGATATGACAAAGAAAACTAGGTTAAAAAAGGTAATAAGGGAGGGGATAAAATTCGAAGGAACCAAAAAAAAAATTGAAAGAAAAATGCTGTGAGAGCAAAATGGAAATAGCTGACTTCAAAAGATTGTTAATAAGAAAGTCCCAGCTGTGCTCAGCATTATATGAAAGGTGAAAGGTGAGGTCAAAACAAACAATGACAGAGACCAAAGAGAACAGTATGTGTGTTAAAATCTGAATGACAAATTTTCTCTACGTGCAAGGAAATGAGTTACATGTTGGCCTTATTATATCCCATGAGTGTTGGTTCAAAAGGTTAGTGAGGCCGCCAGAGATTAGATGCTGATGCCCTCCGAGGTTCAGTGTCAAAGGTTACAGTTATTATCTATGTAAACCAGTCGTTTATGAATCAATAATGACATCATGTTAAATGGAGACAGGACTTGTAATGATGATGGATGAGGTAAAAGTGACTTTCCTGCCAATTACAGACATGGTGCAGGTGTCGCGTTAAAGGTAATATAATCTACTTCACACACATCCATTGAGCTACTGAAAACAACAGGTATATTACCTGGTTGCTGACACGAGAAATGAAATATTTCAGTTGTATTCTGAAAAGCAACTGCAGTTTTGTTGTCTACAAACAGCAGCGGCAGTAAATTCATGTAAATTCAATTCACAGTATAATTATAACCAACACAATGAATCCTCTGTTTGATTCTCTTCTCTATCTGACTGTGATGAAAACATATTAATCTTCTCAAAATCCTCAACATTTCAAACGAATTTTAGCTTGTGACTCATCCCGAAGTCATCCACAATCTGAAGTCATCCACAATCTACTTTTAGTTTACATTCTAGTGAGTATTGTTTTCTGTTTTCATTTGACTTATTTTTAAGTTATGTTGGTTGTGAGTAATAAGTGTGTGGTTTTATGATTCTTTTATTTATTTGCAATGGCTTGTTGAATATTCAAAACAAAATTAAACTAAATTTTAATCATCATTATTTAATAGTGGTTCTGTTAAAATATGTAAAGTGGTCAGTAATGAGAATACCTATTATTTTTGTCTCTTTTTATTTATTTTATTTGAGTTGTGAGTGTTGTTTTGTAATTAAACTATCTTCTTCCTCCGTTTGCAACTTTAAATTAACCTCAGGTGTAATGATCATTATGAATAATGTCTTGAATCTTTAACACAATATTGTGTTTTAATAGTGCAAATGGAGAAATTCATCTGCTATTTCAAATTTGGCCGCAGCCTACATGGCATTTCAAACTTGAGGGAGAAAATCGCACGTTAGATTGTGGACCATAATTGCAACTGAATAGACTGTGATTTTATTTTCTGGCCAGGTTTCTCATCCCTAATTTAACCCGCAGAGTAAGTTCAGTCACCAAGGTCACTCTGTGTTTCTTCTCCTGTTCTGCGCACATACAGAAGAGGGAAAAAGTAATGAAATAAAAACCTTCCTTTTGCTGCTCTCTATCCTTGGCAAAGGTAGGGAAAGGTAAAAACACAATTATGCTGGTGAAAGGAAGGACTTGGGCTACTGACTGATGGCAAGGCCACAGATGAGCCTCTGGCACAACATGCTGCCGCACTTTATCGCCTCTGAAAAGCTCTTCACATAACACATGTATAAACACAGCGGACAATCGCTTCATTCTATAAAACACATCCCCAACATGGGAGGAGAGAAAAGCCTCCAGAGACCTTGACAGCAACTCAAGGTTTCAGTGTGTGTGTGTGTGTGTGTGTGTGTGTGTGTGCGATTCAGAGTGTGAGCATCAAAAAAATGTCCAAGCCACAGAATTCAGAATATACAGCCTTGAGAGACAAAATATGTAAGTAAATATGCCCGGGAGCCTCTTGACCGCAATTCTGAGTGAGTTCACTGATTTTTATTGACTTTTTACTGTATGATTTGTGAGCGTGTGTGTGGTTGCTCTGACCATTCTCCACGTGCTCCTCCTCCCCCACACTGCCCTCTGGTGTGGTGCGCTCGTAGCCTTCCTCGGGCAGCGGCAGGGCTCCCAGACGCGGCCCAGATGAACTCTTGCTGCTTGGCGTCTCTGAGTCCTCCAGGCCACTGTCATAGCAACCGCCGTCCTGGGGTTGGCTGACTACCGAGAACGTCACCCGACGAAGGGTCCCCTGCAGAAAACACACACACACACAATATGGGATTAATCATCCAGGATTCCTAATCTGAGTTTCTAAATCTGGGGATTAGACTGGTGGGCAGGGGTCCGCAAAGACATATTGAGATTATCTGATCGTGTTCGCCTTGATTATGAGCTTAGCTGCTACAATGCAAGGTAATAGTCCTCAACCAATCACAGAGGTTTTCCAAAGTTTTCAGTTGGCCTTTAATCCCAGTTTAGATTAAATCTGCTGAACATGGCTGATGTTTACAAACCTCTGGCCTGCCTGGCGACACTTATTTTTCATCTGGAATAGTGCCCAGTAGGAGCAGCTGGGTAATATAGTCCAGTCTCAGATACGCTTAGTAGTCCTCTGTTAGAATAAACCGTGGATGAGTGATGATGTTAAGGGCTGTTCTGTATTTTACTTAACGTTAACAATTCCTATTGGAAAAACCATTTTAGTAACAGTTCCATGCAAATATGAGCAAATTATGTCTGTTGCTCTAATACACTATGTTAAAGTGAAAAAAAACATTGTCAGGTCATATAGGTTATGCTCTCCATACATTGGCATGGTAAACATTTTTAAAGGCATAATCAAAAATATTCACAAATGGCCAGAATAGCCCAGGACTGCTGAGTATGAAAAATAATTTTCTGTCCATCCAAAGCTCCATTGTTGTCGCTAAAATATTCATCAGTGAGCCACACCGATCCTTTATAAAAAAAAATAACAGAATAGTTATATGCATAAATACGCTTGATCAAATGTATATTATTCAGGACAGATGAGTAAAGTTAGGGTAGGAAAGCTTGGTCTTTTCATTGGGATTGTTAACAATGACAAAAATAAGAATATCATCAGCATCATCTTTTCTTGTTTGTCTTTTTTTTTTTAGTTTCAGTTTACAATCACTTCGCCATGTGATTTGAAGAGACTGTTTTCATTTGTTCACACTGGCCCAAGGCAGACTACCTTTGCTTAATTTAATTGGGATCTGAATTTTAAACACATTTTTAAAAAAATTACAGAAAGAATACCATCCTTTATGCAACCATGACGCTTTTAAAAGAAGGATGCAGCCAGTCACGATGAACACAAACAAACCAAGCACCACAATGTACAAATGTCTCAATCCTGCAGTGGAAGTGATTCAGTAACGTATCACATAATTTACTCAAACTGTGCATCACACCTGCTGCTATTTCAACACACAAATCACCCCAGTCTAGTTAGCAGACCACTTTTCACGGGAGGGGGGAAGGGGGAAATACTGTAATAAGTCCATGCTGAGAGAATATCAGAGAGAGTTAAATGACTCCGTCTGGCCTGGAGGGATCGCTCTGCACCAGGAAGCCTATTTCTATATAACACTCCTCCTATCTCCTCTCGTACTCATTTATCTGCCCGCAAAATTACAACCCTTTCAATTTAGATCTGCTTTGAAACACGCAGCGTATAGAGAGGAAGTGCGGGAACAGAGGGAAGCCGCAGATTAGGGCGGAAAAAACTTCAGCTCGGAACGTCGCCTCAGGATAATCTGAAGGGAAACTGATGGACGGCTGGCATAAAAGCCAACGCTGAGCCAATTCTTCTTTTTCTGCCAAACACCCAAAGAGGCAAAAAAAAAAGAAAGAAGAACATTTGAGCGTTTCAGCCCGTGCAAAGACCAGAAGAGAGAGGAGCAAAATTAATTAAGCAGAAGGTGGAAATTAACAGAGCACTTGTTTCAGCTGCCTTTTTTTAAAACAACGTATAGATGAAAGGGGGGTGAGAGAAAGCAACTCAGACAGCGGGGACGGTGAGCACGAGCAACACTGGGGAAGAAGAAGAAGAAGAGATATTTAAGTTTAATGGAAAAGCGGCAGTTCTTGGAATCTCAGTGGCTTCATCTGAACTCTCCACAGAGGGAGAGCAATGTATTTTTAGAGCGCTAGATGAGGCAGTTCAACCTCTTTTCCACTTGTTCCGACTAGGGGCGATGGCACAGAGAGGCAAAAGTGGGTAAAAATCTACAAGGGGGCCAAATACACAGAGACATAGAGGGCATGCGTGAGGATCGTTTCTGTTTTCTTATGGTGGGAGGAAAAAGTGAATTATGTGATCTCGCCACAGCACCGTTTGTTTTTTGAGATCAGTGATGTCGACATCACAAATATTTCCTCCGCTTCTTGAGTTGGTGGGCTGTCAAAAGTGTTTTCTTGGGATCATAGGATAGTAATAACTCAGCATCATGGCAGAACGTGTTCACATCATCACAGAATAATCATTTCATTCAGAATAACAAAACGCAAAATGATAATTACTGCTGATCACAGGACAACAAAAAAAATTATTTCTCGACACACGTTTCCTCTGCGGATTTCTGCTGCGAGGCTCGATGTGAGGAAGGATGAAAATGAGGTTGCGGCGGAGTTTGTTCCTCTCGTGTATCGCCATTACATTCGCACCACAAAGCTACGCATCTGATTTCCAACTAAACAAATAACAATCATGCTCACTGTCTCGGTTCGGCGTGTTAGCATGTTGACGTTTGCTGATCTAGCAGTAAGATGACGGAGGGGGGATATCATTTGTTTTGGAAAGTGATGCGATCATGAACCAAAGCCAGACAGATTGACGTGTTGGTGTGATGTTGGCGCCATGTGAAGAGTGAGGAGACAGTCAAGTGGATTAAAGTTCGTCCCGGGGTTTGGGGGGGTGTGGGGGGGAGGGGGGCGCATGGTTTCTGAAACCAAATTTCAATCCAATCCATCCAATTTTTGTCATGAAATTTCACCAAAAGCTAAAAAGTGTCAAGCACCTGGTGAAAGAGAGGGGATCGCCAGAGTCAGCCGGACTCATCCTCTTGGGATCACGAGCGAAAATGTAATACTATCGGCGCGGTTCCAGGGATAACAATAACAATTTTTCTGAATGATAGAAGCTTAACTCTGCGACTCGAGTGTGATGGTAATACATAAGAGGCACAAACTGGGGCCAGGATTACTATGTGAATGTGGAAATCCAGCCTGCGCCAAAGGGTGGGACATGATTGGCAGACAAAGAGCGAGTTCCTACTATTGGAGGCCTGGTGCCGGTTGCACTCTCTCTCTCCCTCTCTCTCTCTCTCTTTCTCTGTATGTGTGTGTGTGTTCTGTTACAGAATTCATCTGTTCAACCATGATTCCATCTAATTCAATTTCCCTCTAACCCTCTCTCTGGCCGGAGCTGCCCCCTTTCATTTCTTCATCCTGATAATTTTATTTTCTATTTCTCTCCTCCATCCCTCCCTCCTCCGCCTGATCCCGCAGTCAGCTCCGCTCTTCGCAGCAGTAACTCTCCCTCGTTCCTTTCTTCCTTTCTCTGCCCCCCCCTTTCCCCCTCACTTTGTTAACCCCCCCCACATCCCTTCTTCTCTTGCCAGTCAGCTTTATGATGTGGCGATCGATGATGTGTCCTTGACCTCGTTATGAGTCCCTCTCCTCTTCCCCACAGCAGGCTTTATTGACCCATAACTCCTCTTCGCTCCCTAACCCTCTTTTTCTCCCATCCTCTGTCTTCTCTATCTCAGAGTCTTTTGCTCATTGACAAACCTCTCTTCTTCTGCCAAATCCCATTTTTTGGCATCTTTTAGTCTTTAAATTCTTCTAAGTATACCCTCACATTCTGCCCCTGTCCCTCTGATGTCTTATCATTCTCGTCTCTCTTATTTCCAAATGTGGCTTTATAGCTTTATACTCTTTCTGCTGCCCCGTACAAATTTCAGTATTTTTTTTTTAAAAAAAAGGCTTTTTACATCTCTGCTTAAAAACCTTAAATTGATCTATTCTTCCTTCCTGCTTGCTTTACCAGCTTCTAACTTTCTCTAAAAAAAAACTCTGTACCCAAGCGCCCCTTGATGTTTTCCATCCTGACTCACAAAGCACAAAACATCTTTGCATGTGCATGCTTTCTATTATTTGTCAAACGCAGTGAGGACCGATTACTAAGTATCCCAAATATCTACTGGATGTCGATACGCATTCACTTGAACACACATGCACGATTGTGAACACACACACGTACGGATGAATTGGCTAAGGTCCAGAGTGGCCTATGAATTCATGGCTGATGGAATATTAATTGAGTTTGACGGAGGACATAAAAAACCTTCCCCTTAATCTGACACGGGCCATTACAGTTCAATACTGACATGGGAGCTTCACTCATCTGCACGCTGTGGTGAGTGTGTTTGAGAGGGTGTGCGTGTTTGTGTATGTGCGTGCATGTCATGCAACCGTACTGTACAAGCATGTGAATATCCTGATAATGTATGGGAGTTATTGTGAAGTTATTTCTGGTGCATCGGTGTGAATCAAACAGAGGCATGATGGGTCTGAACTCAGAATAAACTTAACCATCTGAATCTTGCAGCTCTGAAGGAGAAAAAAAAAGTTCCTAATATAGCTTTCATTTCAGGGCAAGAGCTTGCCGCAGTGCACGCGCAAGTGTGTGTGCATATGCTTATGAGTACGCGTGAGACTTCACACCTTTATGTTTGTGTTTTATCCCTGTGTAGTGAGTGTGAGACTTTCAAAGGCTGCAAGATGTGTTATGTCAGCCTGTGAGAAAGCACGCGTGTGTGCGTGTTTGTAGAGTGAGGAGGTGCATGTGTGTGCGAGTGCACAGGTTGGCTCAGTCATCAAGGTAATTAGTGTGTAAACCTCCTCGCTGTCGGTTCAAAGAGAATTAACGAGCTCTAGTTAATTAACAGTCTCCCTCTCTTCTCGTTACATGTGTCTGCATATTCAACACATGTGTGTTTGTGTGTGCATGTGCAACATCTGCACGTCTGACTGTTTGTGCGTTTTTGGATGCGTGCGCGTGTTTGTCTATGCCCCGCTACACTCTGGTCTGCATAATGAAGCGACAGGATGTGGCTTATGCATAAACCAAAACTACAAATATGGTTGTAGGACTCGAGCCACATTTCCCTTTGGCTCTCTGCTCTGTCTCATTTATGTTTGACATCATCCATGTACGGAGGGAGAGTCACCGTGTAATGGCTGATCCTATTATTTAGTAGTTTGCTCCATATGCATGGAATCTGTTCAGTTCCTCCACAAAAACCCAACAAAACCACTGTATTAAAAAGTATTTTGGTTACGACAAAGCTGCGACTGGAGGTCAGTTTCCCACTGCAGACAAGCATTTGTTCATTTGTTCACTCCAAGTCACTTAGCATGCAAGCAGCGGGAGGATGTTATGCATAATCCATAGCTCACTGCAGTACACAGAGATACTGTATAGTTCCTCTATATACATGTTAGATATATCATAACATTTACAGTTGACATTCAGTGTACTGAAAGCAGATGAAATGGGCTGGTGATAACACATATTCTGCAAAAAATAATTGGAGTATGACTGATGTGGTGTGCAGAGGCTGATATCCTGACAGCGTATGATAGCTTTGCTCCTGATTTGATAGAGTGGATGTTGCCAAATTCCTTGATAGAGGCTGTTTAATAATTACATTTGAACGAAACAGCTCTTTAGATTTAAATTGCATTAAATATGTGTTTTTTCTTGCCTGCTTGCTTTTGTTTATTAAAAATGTAACAGACTGTGGCAGAAGGATTCGTAGGTTTTAATGACTGAGAATGAGGGATGATATTTTTCTAATTTTTCACAAATGTTATGATGTCGTTAGCTAGTCTAGCATGTTGGCCGGCATCACAAGTGATGGATTATGTTTTCATCTTCACCCAGCATCCTCTCATCCACTCGCACTCTCCTCCATGTTGCTGCATTTTTTACTGTGCTAAAAAAGAAAAAAAGAAAAGAAACTGGAGACAGAAAAGTTTTTTTTCCCTCCCTGCTTTGTGTTGAAATGGGCAGAAGTCTGACGGCTTTAGGAGCCAAACGTCAATCAAGCAGACACCTGACATCCTATTTGTAATCACTCCCTCCAGACACCTGAAATTTTCCTAACGTTGACTGAGGAGTGTAGTTTTGCATGTTAATATCCCCGCTGGTTGTCCTTCACTGGGGATTTCAGTCTGTTGACACACAAAGTTTGATGCCAAGCGGCAATATTTTTAAATGTATTATTCATTATGCTGAAAGTCTCAATTAAAGACCTGATTTATAGTTTATATCATGATTGAAGTGTCTTAGCAGCTCTGGCGGGCAGAATGACCAATTGAATGGCACTAAAACATAAAATAGAGTTTCATTAAATTGATGAGCAAATAAAGGAATATTTTGACATAAACTTTCAGGAAACCGGAAAAGCAGATATCTGATATTCAATGCAAGATCAATATCACAGTCTTATATCTCTGTGTCATCAAATTATGTCACCTAATCCTGTTTCTCATAACGTGATAGCTTATTTACTACCTAAAAATAATTGAGCTGATGAAATGTCAGTCTTCCGCATATTAGAGCTATAACTGTGCATATGGAAGGTGATATTGCACTCTGCTACCGCAGCACACAATGAAATCTAATATGCTTCTGTTGACACCACATGGGCATAGTCCAGACTTCATATCTGGAATGCTGATCAGTCAAAATGACCTTTGCTTCTGCTCTCTTGTTTTGCCTCCGTTTAGAAATCATGTTGTGCTAATGTGTATGTGCTCACTATTTGAGAATGGAGTGAGTGTTGGAATGAATAAGGGAATTCAATAACTGTGAGTTTATTCAAATAATTAATAATAAATCATTTTGAAAAATAATGAGTATGTATTGACTTTTTCCACGATTTGCATGATTAAACTGGCCTGTGAAGATATTTTGTGTGGAGCCTGTGACTAAATGAATCGATTCCACCACTGTCTAATTCATATATTCAAAGTGAGAGGTCCGCGTGGCTCTCCCAATGAAACGTTTCATTACCTGCCTTTAATGTTTGATTTTGTTTGCCATTCTTTAAGATTGTTTTCTACCATTTGAATTGTGTTACCGTTTCACATCTCTCCACTCCAGATGTCTTGTTTTATCATTTTCGCAGGAATTGTTTTACAAGCACCTTGAAGTGTGAACTTTGGCTGTGAAAAATCACATGAATATCTTGGGTGTTTATCTCATCGACACTAACGGCTAACTTCATCTGTATTTCTTAGCGTTCTGTTCCAACACTTCTTTTCCATCACTTCTCCTTCCCCTTTCGTCTTCTTCTGCGTTTCGTCACAGTGCCACCGGGGCCAATTAATAAAACAAAACTTAACTAAACTTTGACTAAGCGACAGAGCCAACTGGTCAAAGCCTCTCTTGTTCTTAGGTTGCGTTCGCTCAGAAACCTCAGAAACGTTTTCCGGGAAATCTTTAGAAACCTTTCGCTGTCGACTCTTGAGTTATGCATCAAAGGCAGAGAGGAGGAGAAACAGTGAAATGTGCTGACAGAAAACATCTCGCAGGGGCTGTGAGAACAGGACAGACGTGTTAACAATTCATTTGATGATGATATATTTACACTAGTTATTTAAATATAGAACTGATCTAAAACTGCATTCAAGACCCTGCGCCGTAACTGAGTGACGTGCGCTGTGCTGGAATGCGGTTTTCCAGAGGCTACGCTGAGAGGAGCAGATGTCCTGTTTTGCACAGTGCACCCATTAGGTCAAGCAGGCAGGTAAAGACAAGTGCCGGGAGACAGAGTGGGAGGGAGGGGGCGACAGACGATTAATAAAACAACCGATGAATGAGTGAATGAGGAAGAGGGGAAAAAAGGAAAAGAAAGAAACGTTCATCAGCATGTGTGGCAGGGCAAAATGTCACAAGGAGACAGGGATGTACTTGGAAAACTCTACATGACCGCAGACCGTCTGAAGTCGAGACGAAGAGACGAAGAACGCTGTTTCGAGGGAGAGACGGCCGACTGTTGTGGTATTTGCAGAATGCAGAAAACGGTGCGGAGCAGGTTGAAACTCAGCTCAGGGAGGGATGAAGCAACACGAGCGGCATTTCTTCAGCTGTCTGACTCGCAGATGTTGATGAGCAAAGGCGCCTCGTTACCACAACACACACACACACACACACACACACGCTCCCGCAAGCCTCCATGCAGATACCGTAAATCCACACATTAGGCACACCTGCTTCCTTACGCTCACGCTCTCAGGTGCGCATGTACACACACGCACACACACACACACACACAGTCACACATTTATAACTATGCAGCGTGTATGTTGCAGTGGGACCACCTCTGCAGTAAGAGCAATCCTCCCTTCTCCATGCTTCTGCTTTCCCCAATTTTTTTCCCCTCCCTCCCATATTCCTCTGCTCCCTCTCACCCTTCATTCACTCTCCCTTCTCCTGTTCCCCCTTTCCTCTCCTCTTTCCCCTTTCATCCCTCTTCATCTGCAGACCTCCCTCCCCCTTTTCTAGCCCCCCTCTCTCTCTATCCCCCCCCCCTCTCTCTCTCCATTGCTCCCTCTAGAAGCAGGTGATGTAGAAGGGTGCTCAGCAGTATCTGACTATCAGGCCTGACTCTGTGAGAGGAATGATAATCACTGTGCTGCACTGCAGAGAGAGAAAGAAGAGAGGGAGCGAGGGAGAGACAGGGAGAGAGAAAGGGGTGGGAGGGTGTTGGGGGGGGCATGAGGTAGAGGGAGGGGGGGGGGGGCAAGTGCGGCAGTAGAAAAGAGGGGGGCAAAATACGGCGGGGGCTGGGGAGGTGGGGGGGGGAGAAGAGGAGGAAGGGCAAGAGAGTGGGACAAAGAGAAGAGACGTGGCAGAAGACAAAGAGGGGAAGAAAGAGAGAAAGAAAAAAGGAAGAAAGAAAGAAAGGAAAGAGAGGATGACAGAAACTGAGCACTGCTTCAGTGACATCTACCTCCTCTGCTATACGTTCCCTCACACAAACACCCTCTTCTCACCCCACACACACACACATACCCACCCATCTTTTTTTTCCCTTCCTCCTGCAGTCACACACACACACACACACACACACACCTCCAACAACACCACCCCCACCACCACAATAGCTTGTAGTACAGCAGCCCCGCGGTATGAGGGAGAGCCTTAGCCTTGTGTCTGAGCACCAGAGAACATTAACTGCAGCAGCGAGGTCATCTGATCGGCACTATGCGGTCCCTCTCTCTCTCTCTTTCTCTCTCTCTCTCTACTCCTCTTCACTCTGCTGCAGTCTGCTGTCGGCCCCCCTGTGGACACCGGTGGTACTACCCCGCCATGCTGTGGACCGGCACGCCTGTCCCGATAAACACTTTTCTGCAACGCGCAATGTATGTTTGTAATTTGCCGAAGCCTGCCGCCCATAAATCACTCCCTCTTACTGGGAGCAATTAAAGGCAAGCGCTGCGGCCACTGCTCATTATCAATGCCCTAACGAGTTGCTGTAAGTGCGCGGAGGTGTGCGTGTGTGTGCGCGCGCGCGTGCGTGTGTTTTTGCCGCGCGGAGCGAGGCTGCCTCGTCGCGCGCGCGGGGCTGCTGCGTCGCCGTCCACCACAGCTTTGTTACCGCCAAGCTGTCCACCCTGGCATCGAGCTTCCTCCCTTCTCCCTGTCTCCATCTGGGCTCTCCACCCTGCAGATACACATAGAAAATCACTGGCTCTATTCACAGCATTAGGCCTTTGAAATGTTTATCCCTTTGTGCGGCAGTGGGCGTCTATAGGGGGGGAAACAAAAACAGAGACAAAAGCTCACAGAGTGAGATGTAAAGCGAGGCTTACCGGACAAATGCCCATGATTCAGATTAGGCCCTTTTGTTGGTGTGTGTATGCGTGTGTGTATATGCCCGTGATGTCCATCGCTTTCCACTGCCAGTCTCTAAAACAGTCATCTCTTATAATATCCATGACAGCGGCCATTGTCAAGAAAGATGCAAACAGGATGGTGGCGCACAACTGGCCTTTTGTGCGCGCGCGTGAGTAAGAGACACCATACATATGTATGCCTGCAATTTAGATGGCATTTACTGCCCATTCTGTGCGTGAGTGTGTGTGTGAGTGTGTGTGTCTGCGCAGGCCATTAGACTAATAGTATGCGTGTTAGGAACAGGCTTTTCCCACCCACTGCTATTGTCCATTAAGGGTGACCAGAGGAGAGTGAACAATAGCTTCACTGTGGGGGCCAGTGTATGAAAGAGTAAAAGTGAGGATGAGGCTAAAGATACGTAGTCTCACACACAAGGCTGGTGGACAGTCGCTCACGCACACACGCGCGCGCACACACAGGCATCCACAGAAACACAACCTCCCTGTTGAGAGTGATTAGGAGTGCTGCTGTGAACAATAGACAGAGTCAATAAAGGACCTCAGAGACATCCGGATACAAGAGCAAGGTCTCTATCCCCCCGCCCCCCCTTCTATCCTCCACCCCTACCTCCACCTCCGTATTCTCTCCTTCTCCGCATCCTGTACACTTTCTCCTCTTTCAGCAGCCCATTCTTCTTTTCTCCTCAGAAACAGCCCTCTCTCCCCCCCACTTCCCAAACTATTATATTTATCATATCAGACCCGGCTTGCTCCATATCTCTCTCATTTTCTCGTCGTCTCTGTCCCTTCTCTCTCTCTCTCTCTCTCCCTCTCCTTTGTGGCACTCCTGTCTTTTGTGAAATGGGCGGATGGGGCTGAGTTGACAGAGGCTGACACGGTGGAACGCCACGGCAAACTGAAATCCATCCTGTCAGTTTAGAATCAGTGTCACTCATTTTACAAGGTTAAAGATAGCTTTGCCTAATGTGCTGTCAGATACAAACAAACACGTACGCCGCGTCGGCCTCGACGCACACTTGCAAGTGCGCGTGTAAGCCGCAAAGTTCACTCATAGGTGCACTTTTGGAGAAGGCCGCATTAACTCACCCACCTACGCACGAATATGACCTAAAATGGTAATACAGCATATCTGTAAGTGAGTATTGGATATTTCTGAGTGCGTGTGTGTGTGTGTGTGAGAGAGAGAGTGAACCCCATCTCAGCCCTATCACCCCCCGTGACAGACACAGTGCCACAGAAATGTCTTGGGGCGCCTCGCCCAATGTCTTGACAATAGTCTCAGTGTGTGTGAGTGACACAGGGAGACTCGGGGACACAGAGGGGGCGTTATACTGGGTAGACAGCACGCACACACACACACACACGTACGCAGACACACATACACATTAAAGAGGGAGGACAGTGCACTCTTTCTCTCCCTCTGCGCTATTTCTCATTCCCTCTCTCCCTGACGCAGAGAGACTCAATCATTCTCACACTCTGTCTCCTTTGACGCAGAGGAAAAACATAAAACAACTGCTCCCTCACTCTCTCTCTCTCTCACTCTTTTTCTTTCTGTGCGCGTGAGTGTGTGTGTGTGGGTGCGTGCACGGACGCAGACTGTATAATTAATATGGCTTTCATTTCCTTTGAGCTATGAAGTATGCTTTTGGTATGCAAACAGACTTCTTGCATGTGAGTGCGCGTCTGTGTGTAAGTGTGTGGTGCGCGTGTGTGCTGTTCGATACACCAGAGACCGAGTGCAGAGTCGGGCCATTGAGCGGTAGGAAGAGGAAGGAGGAGAGTTAATGAGAAAGCAGGGGAGAATCCAACCAGCTCCCATCGATAACCTCACACCACACTTCAAGCACATACGTACATTGGCTCCATTTTTGAAATCCCCTTTGAAAATTACGGTTCAGCATTAGGGTTAAGAAATGACTTCAGTGAAGTCATATCCAGCAGAGTTTCAGAGAGCTGAGCCTTTGCTGAGGAGTCAGCCTGATTATTATGCGACTCCTGGCATTAAAAAAAATGTTTAAAAATGCAAATTATTCTACAGCCTCTGCAGTAAAATAGTTGAGCTGCAGCTGAAAACATAATGTTTGTTGCATACTAAGACTACAGGTATATGCTGCACTAATGAGTTATAATAAATGTAAATGTATATACTCATACCAGTATATTAATGCGTGTTTACCTCAGCTCTTGGCGCAGCCTTAGAGTAAGTCATTTGAGGATCCTGGGAATGTGTAATATGAATGTGACCGCATTTATAATCTTTGTCACTTAATTTTCTTTATGTGTCTTCTCATTGAGATATCAAGGGTGAAGATTATTATGTTTTTAGGGTCTTCAGGGCCACAAATGATTTAGCTTTTGAAATTTATTGTCCTAAAGATCATCAGGAAAATTGAAATAACACCATTCTGAAACTATAGCCTGTGGATTTTTGGTATTTTGCTCAGAAAAATATCCTAAACAATTAAGTGATTGGTATCAAAATAGTTGCCTATTGACTTTCTCTTGAGCAAAGCAAAGCTCTGCTCCTGCATTGTCTGCAAATTTTTCTCTAAAGTATGTTCTTATAAAAAAAACCCAACAGTCTTGTATTTTTGAGACAGTCCAATGACATTTTAAAGTTTTAAAGTGTAAAAAAGTGGAATTTTCAGCTCTTTAATCCTCCACGTTATCTTGAAACTGAAAAAACTGCAAAGATACGTAGTTTTGACTGTGCCGCAGCAAGACCTCTAATGTATGTAACATTTGCATGACTGAACTGCGTGCACTGAAAAGCTCAAACTTTGAATCCACCACTTTGTCGACGCAAGTGCACCTGCTAATGTCTGCAAAAGTTACAGCCTGCTGTGTGTAAATTGGTTTCTAGTCAATCCCGATCTCAGACTCCCATCCTACATGAAGTCCCATATGGGAGAGAGGAATGAATTATTAAACCATTCATAATGATCATGCCATGCGAGAGTAGCACTGCTTTGTAAAAGTCACGCAGAGCCGTTTTCTTGCAGTGGCGTCTCAACACGCACATGAAAATAACACCAGTCTCTTTGATATTCAATTAGCAGTTTAGTCAATAATTTGAAATTCAACGTTTGATCATCCTTGAAACCACACTGCTGCTGCTTTGTGGCTGAGATCTACTTAAAATGTGGCCAAGCGGCACGCTTGACTTCTGCCTTTTAGAGAATTCGGAATAAAGGGGGAGAAAAAAAGAGAAAAACCCACGGAGAGCATGTTGAGGTGAAATCGTCGATTCAACATATTTTTGATGGAAGGCTCCCCGCAACGGCTCTGCTGGATTTAAAAGGGCTGTCGTCAGCAAAGGCCGGCATTAAGAAACACTCTCACACATCTAATTCTAATCAAAGCCTGCTCTTTTTAACAGCCGTGAAAGCTTTCATGTTAACACGACACCGCGACCAAAGCTTTATTCGCGCTTTCAAAAGAGACTGACCGGTCAATGACTGCGTGTGTGTGCCTGCACCTGACAATACAGCATATCTGTGTCAACACACTCTAGCCTCACTTCTCATCTTACCTGTGCTACTGTGTGTGACTCCCCCAACCATGCATGCATAAATTGTCAGTGAACCCCACTTACACTGCTTGTGCCATTGCGTGTTTGTTCGCATGCATGCGCGCAGGGATGTGTATATTTTCCGAGCCGTCTCAGGTTGTCGGCTCAGATGTGAGCATTCTTTTTATCCAGCCAATTAGAGGTTTCCATTTCATCCCCATGGAAACCTGTTTGGAGCTCTAATTGGCACATACATTTGCATGACTTTGATTAAAATTTTTTTGTGCACTTGTGTTTACGTTTGTGTGTACTGTCTGCGGATCTGAGTGGCGTTCAATAAGAGCGTGTTTTTTTTTTTTTTGGTTTTATTTCCCCTTCTTTTTCCCGACTAACTGAAGATGTTTCAGCTAACAAGTGCTGTTAGTTGCCATTTTCATAATATCTCTGTATTTGTGAAACAGGAGAACAGAGCCTCTTAAATAATGCATGTCTGACTTGTACCTGTGCAGTGTCGACCCATTAAGAACCAGCTTTACCGTAATGCTGCGCAATTACTGTGCTGTATTGGGAACAAGCCATTGATTTAAAGTGCAGTTTAATTCATCAAAGTTCAGTTTGTTTTGGTTTGGGAGTGTCTGAGTCAAAACGGATAAAAAAATCATGTTATCTTACATATTATGGATAATGGTGGTTGTTTAAGTTATTCATTTGCCATGGCCAAGGGAGAGAGATAAAAGTAGGGATGTGTGAATGCGTGATTATGTAGTCTGTGTGAGTGCCTGTGTGTGTGTCAAGCAGGTCAAACTATTTTAATGCCCCTGTTTGAAGGCACCGGGGGGGATTTCTCTCCAGCGGCTTGACCGGCTAGTTCTTGTAGTTCAGCTCTACCTGTCTCTCCGGGCGTACATGTGAGTGTGTGTGTGTGTGTGCATGCATAGGTGGGCGTCCCTTATCTGATCTATTTCCAGCGTGAATGACCAAGTGGGACTGAACAAGGATCAAAACACGCATACACTCACACATAACATGCACACATACAATGAGAGAGACTGGGGTCAGTGGTATAATATGGAGCATTGCTGCAGGCAGAGGCCTGCCCACTCAGATTTATGTAACTTCTTCGATAGGGCAGGTAGAAAGCTCTCAGTCTTTCCCTCACGCACACATGCAGACACGCAGACACACAGACACACACACACCAAAATAGCCCGAAGAGTCTGAGCTGGCTTTACTCGCTGAGTGCAGCTCCCTCCCTCCTCTCTTCTCCTGCCTCCTTCTAACCCCAGACCCATATACCTCATTCCTATCTTTTTCATCCCATCTCCTCCTTCTCTACACTCTCTCCATCAGCTTTCCACCCCCAGGCCGTACCTAAGAACACGTTCTCATTTTGTAGTTTTACATCTTCCCCTACCACTCTCTGAAGCTTCGCTTTTCTCCCCGTCCCCTCCTCTCTCTCTTCATCTCCCTGCCCAACTTTCATAACCCCAACTCCCTCCTCCCCCATCACCACCGACACCATCCCCTCCTATCTAAGGCATGGGCACTGACCAGGAATTTCTTTCCTCTCCTTTCACTCGTTTTCTGTCTCTTCTTCTCCCCCTTTCTGTTCCTCTATCTCGATCTTGATCTTCTGATTTATCTATCTTCCACCAACAATTCTAAAACAGATGGCTACACTTAGCCCCAGGCAAAAACATTGGCTTTGGACTACAGCGCTACCAGGGCCAGTCTTTCACACTCACGCAAGATCTAATAAGCTGATATCCGGCAAGAGAAATGTGCTCTGATTTGCCGGTAGCAAAAATGCATAAACCATATTGCACAGTGCAGATATTCACACCTTAGGCTCATTCCTTGGTAGCACGCTTAATTTTATCCAATCAGAAAAAATGAAAAGCAAAGATTAAAGCTGACTTTAACTACAGTCTAAAAAAAGGAGGGGGAGAGAGGAAAATGGAGTGGGTTGTTAAGAGCCATTTGTAAAATTTAAAGAAACTATTAACTGTTGTAAAAAAAAAAAAGTTTGGAACCATTTAAAAAAAACACATTTTGAAAAGATGGATCCAGATGGAGAGTGATGAAAAGAGATGAAACCACTTAGGGAGAACAGAGAGATCAATCAGAGGGAAGACAGACGGAGGAGGATGTGGGCGTGTGTGCGTGTGTGTGTGTGCATGTGTGGTGGGGGGGGGTGCAGACAGGCATCGGGGATGGAGGGTTGGAAAGAGACACTTTTTTATTGGATGAGTTACACAGTACCGAGTTCAGAAGCAGACAGTGCCGGCGACTAGTCTGTGGAATATTCAATCATTCATAATGCAGTTTGTGAACACGGGGTTTTGTCTTTGTCATTTTGGTTTTATAACTCTGTACATTCAAATGTTGTACCTGCAAACTCCAAGTTTGTATAATCAGGTCTGTGCTTGTGGGCTTCATTTTTTAAGTCTGAACATTAGGCCTCTGCCTGCAAATGCAAATTTGTGCATTCAGTTCCATGACTTCAAGCCTGATATTGCAACCTGTGAGGTAAAATAAATCTTGTGCAAGCATCCCTCGGTGTGTTCAGACTTCTGGCAGGTTTTGCAACGTGGTGAGGTTTAGTATGGTCCTTTTTAAGGACAACAGAGGGCCCACAGAGCAAAAGTGGAGGACATTTAACAATATGCGTGGAGAAACTAAACCACCAATAGAATTGTCCACCCAAGTGTGCCAATCATGTGACAGCGAGACAGATGTTGTTGGCCACAGACATGTGACATATAAATCTGCCTAAACCCTATAACAGAGGGATTTAAGGCCCCGGTATGCTTCCTGTAAAAATGAAGTGCTTTTTGCAAATGTCAAAACACACTATCTGACAACAAAAGTGCGAAATGATCGGACAGAAGGGCAGCAGCGATATGTTCAGGCAGCACTTCTCTCTTAAGCTCTCTCTATGCGTGTTACTTTTTGGGTGTACACCTAAGTGGGCACCTTGCAAGAGAGGCTGTCCAAAAGTGTGCTCACTTATCCCCATTTTTATGATTCATAATGTGATTCATGCTCCTTAAAGAGGGATCAGGGAGGCAGCGTGATGCAGCCAGGTATAAATAATTTGGCCTTTAAACAAGGTCGGACGAAATGTTGTAAGTTTGCGTAAGAAGCACTTCACATCATGCATACCAGGTGCTTTAGAGGCGGACAGGGCAACTTTTTACTACGCAACTTTTAAGATTAATCTTGAGGCTGCAGAGCTATTTGAACAACTGGAATGGCAACAGACAGAAACCTGAACACTCAGATGTACAAAAGGAAGCCTACAAACACAGACCTGAAGGTTGAAACTAAACAATTTACAACCATACATGAACAAGTCTATTAAACTAAAATGACAAGTACAAAACTTTTTGCTCTGAATAATACTGTCAATACTCTTCATATAATAAAAATGACTCGCATGCTGCCCACTGCAACATCTACCAACAAGGAAAACACATTTAAATCACTTCAGCTCACTTCGCCTCAGTTTCATTCAGTTTGAGTTGACTCAATCTGACTCGACTCAATATAATTTGAATCATGTAATTGAGCTGAGTTCGGCTGAGTCCATTTCAGTTCATTTCAAAATCCATTCAAGTCAATTTAATTCAACCCAACTCAATACCACTTAATGCACTGAAGATTCTTTTGTGTAGGTGGATAAAACCAGTCAAAGGGCTACTAAGCTGTCTGGAATCCCTGTCTAGTGCGAGAAAGAGCGCTTTTGTTTAGCAATATTGGGTAAAATTGCTCAACCCACAGACAGCCATTAAGGTAATGCTGTAAGGCAGATGAGCTGAATGCAGAGCTGCTCAATACAGAGCAGAGTCTTCAAGAAGCAAATAAAAGGAAGCATCTCAGCGAGGGGCTTGCTATGTAGGTCTTTGTGTGTGTTCGGGCGTGTGTGTGTGTGTGTCAGGGAGTTAAGAGAGAGTGCGTTTGTAGGCCTCTACGGATGTGTGTGATTCTAGGAGACAGAGTGTGCCTGGGCTTGCGCATGTGACTCCATCCAGAGGGAATGGAAGAAGAAACTGATGTAAGAGCCGGAAAACTTTCCTCCCCACTTGTGTGTCATCATATTCTTATCAGAGTTTGTCTGCTTGCGGTGAAAAGTGTATATGCACAAGGATCTGGGAGGGTGTGTAATTATGTGCTATTATGTACACACAAGAGCGTGTTCCAGTGGGCCCGTCTGTGTGTGTTAAAATCACACGTCTGACAGTGTCTGCCGTGTGTGTCCCTGCCTCGGCTTGTCTTTGCTCGCACGTGTGTGTGCGTGTATGTGTGGGAATGACATTCCCGCATTCCTGCCATTTCACAGAGAGCTTGAAACAAAAGCTGAAGGGAGGAGTTGTTAACACAGTAACATTATCAGCTGAACAGCCTGTCTGTATTATCTCTTGTGGTAAACAGCCAAGACAGACAGGGGACTTCCAATCACATTTCAGCTCTGGGTGACCTTGATGTGTGAGGAAACAGACAATTTCGCTCCCTCAGCCTCCTGCAATCTCACTCCCTCTGATTCCCCTCCCTCGCTTTGTCTTTCTGTCTTTGTCCTGAGCTCACAGGGAAGAACACACACACACACACACACATACACACACACACACACACACACACAAAGCTTTGATTTAATACATTTGTAAGGATATTTCCACTGACATTGTGTTCCATGACTCCTAAGACCACCCTTAGCCATCATCCCGAGATGCCTCCCCGACCTTGACCCAAACCTGCCGTTATGATCATCCAAATCTTAAAGTATGGATGACAAAAACATGACTCTTGAGGTCTCATCTTCCTCCAAACAAGGATATCTGGACTAACTGCTCCGGCTGCACAGCAGAAGCAGCATGCCAGCACAGCAGCAGCATGTCACTTTCTACACTGGATGCCGTCAAGTGATTGCTTCTTGATGCAGCTCCAACACGTCTGGTGTAGGTGGGGTGTTTGGGTGTTTTTACATCCGCCATATTTGGTGCAGTTCAAATGAAACATGGCAATAGATTCAATCTCCCCTGCCACATACAGCCACATAACGTCATCTGCCCCAAGTCCCACTCTTACGTCACATAATCACTGTTACCTCTGTGACAGCTGAGCAAAGTTGATCTGCTGAGGAGGAGTCAGATGCAATTGAAAGCTCCTTAAAAAGCTGTCACATGGGCCTTGAGTTAGTTAAACTCTGGTTAGTTCATCCCTTTGACCTGTTTCATTTAGGCTGGCATAAAGTAAAGAAAAACTTGAACAACACATGAAACTCAGTTCATCCACCACAGAGTCTGTGACTGCAGATATTTGAGTCTGTCGAATTAAAAGGATTTGCTAGACAAATGAAAAGGATTTGTTTCCTGATCATAGCAAATGTTATATGATCAGTCTCCACCAAAGGCTATGTGGTAACCATAGTAACATACATGTGGGATGTTTATGGGGTGTAATCAAAACTTAATAAAACTTAATCATTCATGACTTACAGAGCAGAGTTAACTAATAATGCTCAGAGCCAGCTTGTACTTTAAAGAGCTCTTTGTGACCACCAGAGAGGATGAATGGAGCCAAAAATCGCAGCCAAGTGCAGCCTGACTTGTGATCAGTCACCAGAATGGATGCTGTTTTCATCTTCTGTGGCAGGTCTCCGGTGTGCTGCAGGATGACAGGTTGACTAAACCGTCAAATGAAAAGAAAAACAGTCAAAGTGACTTAATGTTTGCAATTCTACGTTGGTTTGCACAAAGCTCAGCAGAGAACGAAGGAGAACAAAAAGTGTTTAATGTTCTTTCTTCGGTCTGGACCGATGGAAACCCAACTGCAGGTGTGAGAGCACCTTCAAACGCTGCACATTTGTAAGGGATCCATATGATCCTGGTCAAGCGGAAAATCAATGTTTGCAGGGTAAGCATGTGTTCCACCTCAACAGCCGACACAAACACGCATATGTCTCCATTTTCCACTAATGTTTGAACCTTTCTGTATCATCGTCTGTACCCTCTCTCTCTCTCTCTCTTTTCTTTCTCTCGGTCTCATGTTCCCTCTCCGATGCCCACTCACCTCCTCCCTGCCCCCTCCCCTCTCTCTTTGTCTCCGGGTCAGTAGATCAGCTTTCAGTCTGGCTCGTTGGGTGATCCCCGCTTTGGTTACCTCGTCCTTCTCACCTCTCGCTTACCCCCACCTTCTAACCTCCCCACCTACCCGCCCCGTGAGCATATGGCCGGCTGCGCGGCATGAACTCGCGGTGGCTTTAATAAATACATCAGCGCGTTGGTATCATCATGACAGGGGTCACGGGTCGGTTACAGTGTGTGCGTATGTAACAGAAAACAGGGAGGGGAGAGTGTGTGTGTGTTTGCGTGCGTGTTTGTTTCAAGTTGACAGCGCCTTCACCCCTCTGACCCTAATGCACGCTGCATGTTATCACAGGAGGCGTATGTGTGGATGTGTTCATGCGGTGTGCCCAAGTGCATGGAGGGTTGAGTGTGAGTCTATGACAGACGCTCATCATATTTAATCCTGGAGGGATTTCGTTGAAATGAAAAGCTGCTTTTCAATTTTATAATCCAGTAGACCTAATCTCTCCGCCAACGCTCGTGCATACAGTCCAATTAGATGGACAAGACCGGTCGGATGAGTCCCATTCGCCACAAACTCATCTCCATAGCCCTCGTCCTTGCCGTGTCACACCACAGCACCCTGAGTCGTGACGGTCCGGTGCTGACCTTCACCGGGTGTTGCAAAACTGTGTGATGGACAAAAAACTGCGCTGTCAACCAACCTGTTTCCACTGCAGTCTTGGCGCTCTAAACGGCAAATTGATTAGACTTTGAATGTGTGTGTGCGCGCGCGTGTGGGTGTGCGTCTGGTTCGATTCAGCCTTTGTGGCACCTCGCTCTCACCCGCCCCCACACACACGCTGGGTCCAGCGAGAGAAAGTGCTCACTACAGTAAAAGAAGAAGTCGCACTAGTGAAAACGCTGACTCGGATCATTCTCAGAGGTCAGAGTGGTGCATGGGAGACGCAAAGGTAGCGGCGGCTGGGGTGTTTAGATTTATGGCCGTGGGTGAGGAAAAGAAAGCAGCCGAAAATGGCAGAGAGCAAAGTGCTCATCGAGGTGAGTTTAACACCGCAATAAAAGAGCAAAAAATAAAAACGAAACATAAACGTTCAGTCAACCACTGCGACCTTTGTTGTGGTTGATTGGGGGCAGCAGACAGGAAAGTGGTGGAGTGTGTGTTACGAGTGTGTGGTAGTGGTTAGAGGGTAGAACGAGGCCACTTTGCCCATATTGACTGCAGTGCCATGTGACTGCTGTGATCATTAATGTGTCCTGATGCCAACGGGTATCCTGATGACCCACATCTCAGCAGTCCACTCTCACTCTCTGGCTGCCACCCAAACCAGACCTCGCTCACTCTCTCTCTCTCTCACCCTCTCTCTCGGTCTCTCTCTCTCCCTCGCTCACTCAATCTCCCTGCCTCTACCTACTTGCAGGCACGTACTCCAGCCTCCTCCTTTACTTTCCCCATCAGCACCAGCGAAGGGTATTGAACCTCGATACTTTTGCGGTACCGACCGAAATTTGTCTCTGCCACAGCATAGAAAAGTTGTATATCTGCTATTTTTAAATCATAGTTTTAGATTTAATTTTTATGATTTATCTTTCTGCTTGTATACTTGAAAATACATTAGAAAACATATTTGTTTAATGAAACATAACACAGAAACAGCATAAATATCTGAAGCAGTTTAAAATGAATTCATATATTTAATCTTTACCAAAATTAGGTATGAGGTCCTGCTTTTGCACTAACACCATAATATTTTTAGATGATGCCCATCTCGAACCAGGCATAACCTGGTAAAGTGCCCTCTAGGGTGCCATTCTCGTGGAGAAAACTTGTTGATTTGCCCTCTAGGGTGCCCTTCCAGGAGAGGAAATATGATGAGATGCCCTTGAGGGTGCCCTTTTAGTGGGGAAAATGCAATACAAGGCCATATGCTGCACCGCATACAGTTGGTTCCCTTTTATTATTTTTCGCCCCTGCCCCATCAAACAGCCTGAGTCCGCCATTGCTCTTGAGTATCACTCGCTCCATCTTTTATACTCTTTTCTTGTTCATTTTTGCATTCATTCATGCCCATTGATATGGATATACTTCCCTCTCCTCTCCCTGTCCTCTGTGAACAATTTCGATTTAAAAAAGATCCAGCGCTGTGGACTGAGCTGTTTTATCATCTTGTTGCCTCTCTGATGAAATCTTGCTCTTCATCCATGACGCCCAGTTTTTATTACTTGCCATTTCCCCTTCGCCTTTTTTTTTGCCTATTTGGAGCACCCTAGTTGGTCTGATGATGTGCTGACTCCAGATGAACAGTTTTTAGAGTTCTCACTGACCCAGTAAAGTAGCTTTGAAATTCAAAGTCCCCCACCCACCCATCTCGTTTACTCCATCTTCCTTCCCTCCTAACCTCCTATAATTCTCTCCCACTCCTGATCTAATGTTATTCCAAATTCTGTCAGCGTCCCAGTTCCTACATTTGGCACATACTCGCCACCTATTACTCCCCGAGTCTATCTCTCACTTGCACTCAAATATAAAATGCATATGCCTCCATGAAATAAGCAGTCCCTCAAGCACAGTGACAGGCACCCACCAACACAACCCTGCTCGTGTCGCCAAACTGTTCGAGTTAACAAATTCTGACACGTAAGTGAACGCAGTCACGCACGAGCACCCAAAGTCTTAGATACACACACACACACACACACACACACACACACACACACACAGACACGGAGCTGTGTATGAAACCCCTGGCTGCTTGGATATTTTGGGAGTGGGGAGGGGGCACACTCCACTGCAGCAGAGGAGTTAATTACCCCATACGATCAATAATTCATTATGCTGTCAGTTTGTGTGTCGGCGTGGTACGTATGTGTGCTGGCATGTTTTGAGTACACGTAAGCATGAACGGCAAACTCTCCCAGTAAGCATTTTCTTTCCCTGGGAACGGCAGATTAAGAGGATTGACTCTGTAATGGATTAACCTCTGGTGTGTGTGTGTGTGTATGTGTGTGTGTGTGTGTGTCTGCGTGCGTGCGTGCTGAGCAGGATCAGAGAGCCCATGTATGAATTGATTAGCCTAAGAAGCTCCACTCCTTCCCTTTTAATGACCACATCAGCACTTTTTCACCACGGGGAGGATAAATGTAGAGCTGTCCGTCAAGGAAATGAGACACCGCCCCCTTTAAGAAGGGTTAGCTGTCACTCAAACATCACTCTTGGAAGCACTCCCCATGGACAAGGGAGACCCTGCTGTGTCAGTGCATCCGCAGTGATAGATGGTGTTTGTGTGCGCGTATTAATAAGTGTGTGTGTGTGTGTGTGTGGGTAGAGGGGTGAGTGACCATCTCTATGCAGTATTTATTTGTCAGCAGGACTTCAGCTATTAACTGCAGCTTCCTGAACCAACACAAAAGCCAGTGCATCCATTATCTATGCAACTGATATTGTTTACGGAATAAATGTATATGCTAAATGGAAGAAAGATAAGAGCTCGACCGGGGAGACAGACACAAAATGACCAATTACCCTGCTGGAAACAACTTTTCGCCCACTCCCTCGGGGTTCTTACTCCAACTGAACTCCTCAGGGGTTTACACGCATGCTCACACACAAACGCACACACAAGCAGTCATGCATGTAAACACACATTCACATACACATATTGTTTGGCTACAGTAGGGGGTTGACTCATGTCCCCTGCATTAGATCTTGCTAAACAGAGGCCTGATGTTTGACACAGGGCGCGCACACACACTGTGACAGCAGGGTACCGTCACACTGCTTACAGGCTTAGGATGCTGACACACAAGCGTTTGTGCGTGCGTGCGCACACACTGACAGCTATTTCGTGGAGATAAAAAGGTGTTTAGACGTTAGCAACGGGGTGTGTGGTACTGTATGTCAGCAGATGTGTGTATAAGACGAGGCTGGGAGGAGGAGGAGGAGGCAGACATCAGGAGCCAGAGAGCGGACAAAGAGTCAGGAAGAGCTGACAGATTTTTAAGATATTTTTATAAATCAGGGGACAGTGCAAACCAGCACCGAGGATCCAAAGAGACTATGTCATCCTAGCCCCTTCCCTTTTCCTACCTGTTTGCTGTACTTGTTCCCAGTCTGGCAGCCATACTCTGAGCACTGGTCAGATCCCAGGGACATGGCATCTGCATTGCCACTGCCCCCGCTACTGCTGCTGCTGGAGCCGGCGCTCCCCACACAACCTCCACTGCCCACAAAGGTGTTGGAGGGAGGCAGGTCCTGGACCGCCTGGTGCTTCTTTCCCTCAGCTGGGGGGGAGTGGGGCTGTAGATTGACCGCAGGGAGAGGCGAGCTGGATTTATAGTGTCTGGCCAGATCTGGGCTTGACTGGTGTCTCCTGCCACCACCCATCCGCGGGCTGCCGGGGTCGCCGTCCACAACACAGTAGCGGGCCGCCAAGCGCTCGCTAGCACTGCTCATATCCTCCTCGTCGTCATCATTGGCATGGCGACGCAGACCGTTGACCGTGACGATGCCGCTGTAGAGTGACCTGTCTGACTTCCCTCCTCCTGCAGCAGCACTGCCGCCGCTTCCATTGCGTTTGTCCCGTCGAGGTTTGCGTCCACGGTCTGATCCCCTGCCGCGGCCGGCTTGCGGCTGGGCCCCCGGAGGACTGAAGAAGTCTTCCTCTGGTTCCTTCTTACCGGCCTCGTAGCCATTCTTGCCCTGAGCCCCACACTGACGAGCTGTTACCACGAGGAGGATAACCAGGATGACTGCTGCGGCTCCCGCCAGGACACCAATTGCTACACTGAGACGCTGTTTCCCTAATGCACGCTCGCTGTCTGGGTCCCCTGCAATGTCCAGTGACAGTGGAGCCATCAGGCTTCGGGCCACCTGGGGTGAGAGTGAAAGTGGAGAAGATGAGGAGTAAAAGAGGAAAAACAGCAAAAAGAGACAAAACATCGATGAGGAAAAAGTCCAAGGCAGTGACTGTAAGAGATGACACAGTGGGTGTGAGCCACGGAGAAACATCAAACAGCATCTTCAACTTAATTAAACTCATCACTGGGTTTTACTGGGGGAGCTTCTCCATTATTCCCAGACACACAGTGTCACTAAATATATAATTGCTCTTGCTTCCCAGTTGCAGCATTTTAAGTTGTGCCTGTAATTCTCCACTTGTGATCTCACATCATCTCCTCTGGTACAGGAAATGCCTGGGATTATGCCGTTTAAAGCTGATTAAAAGAATAAAAGGAAACTTCAGACATTCAGGTCAGGGACAGTTGGAAGAGGAAAAGTGGGAGAAACAGTCAATAAATGTGCAATAAAGGGAAGAGACATGCTATGACTACAACCCCAGAACACAAACACATCTTCTGTCTCATCAATGAACAATGTCCCTATTGTAAATGATAGCGTAGGCGTGGATTTGTTAAGGATTTGCCATCACATTTCTTTAGCACTGAAAATTGGATGGATAGACAGATAGAAGGCTACTGTAAATATGTGCGCTCTGTGGAATGATTTTTAAAGCCGTTTTTCTTTTAGTCTCCTCAGGGTCTTGAGTTTGTTGTTCTGTGAAGCATAATAGTTTTTTTTTTCATGCAAACCAAATCCACTCTAATCCATTCTGATCAATATATATTACCATAATAAAATATTTTGTATGTGGGTTTTAGAAAGGGGAGACAAATAACAATGATCCTCCATGTTCAACAGATACACAGGGCTGATGGCATGCACGGACACACGCACACACACTCTGAGCTTGTACACTAATAAAAGGATCATTACAAGAAAGTGGATTATGCTGAAGCACAAACATGGCCATTACTGGTTATGGAGCCTTGCTCGACAGGAGACAATGAGGCTGTGGGCTTCTCGTCCACAGAGCCCTGCTGGTAATACGGGGCAGGGTCACACACAAGAATATACCTAATCAATACATAGCAACCATGTCAGTGGAATGCAGAGACAGGACAAAATACAGAGACACGTGTACACGCACACGCACAAACACACACACACAAACACACACAGAGTCATCGAAATGTATGCGCACACCTACATGAGCCCACACACAGTGCAAGCTGTCCGCTGGTGAGACACCTCATTCTGTAGCTCTGACACCTCATCTCAGAGCTCAGACGACAATTCCTTTGGCCTGTCAAGGCTGGAAATTATATACTCACGTAATCCCTGCTGCCTTAAGAACGGTGGGTAATAAGGCTTGCAGGAATAAACGGGAGACGGAGTGGTGGGAGGTGAGGGAGAGAAGTTAAATTCGAACCCCCATACCTACAGTATAACGCAGAGTATTGGGAACACTGCAGAGAGTGCTGCACATGCAACTGCGCTGTGTAACTTGCTTATTATATTATCCAAGGAATATTAGGCTTACTCATATAGAGAGTCACATTATTCACTCTCACTTCTCGTCACCCCCAAGCGAAGGATGGGACTGTGTTATATTTCATTGTTTCAGCACCATCTATCTCTGGGTTAAGTTTCATTGTTTTTGAGCGAGTTGTGTTGGTTCTATTCCATTATTCTGCTTCCACTGCAGAGGGCCTCTCCGCCAGGCTCCGCTCTCCCCTCAGCCCCATTGTTCTTCTTTTGCCTGCAGTATTCCTTTCCATTCTCATTCTGCTGGGCATCTCTCTGGCTTAGCGCATCCCCGCACTGTCTGCTGTATTGTGTGTGCAACACAGGCAGAGAGAACAGCGACGCAGTGCCATATGTGCGTATACTATGTGACGGCGCAGCAGCCAAGTTTGTACGTGTCTGGCAGTGCGTGCGTCGGAACACAAGACAGACAGAAGAATCGGAAACTGCAAAGTGTTCAGTCATACGCGTGTATGCGTGTGCAAAGAAGAGATGCCCCACTGAGTGCAAGCTATGTATAGCCGTCCAAATGCAGGTGCGCATACTGTAAGTCTGCACTGGCACACGCTGAAGTGTTCAGCACGATAAGAGCAGCAGCCACCTCTGCTGCGTTGGAGTGCATCCCTCTGACGCATCCCAAACTCCCAGCGGAGTCTTCCATTCTGCTGCGTGAGCTTTGTTCCGGCTGGGCTTAACACCACCATCTATCTCTTCCACTCTCCAAAGGCTTCTGTTATCTGCATGTCACTGCAGATGCCGATGCTGTGACCAAGACGAGGAGTTCTCCCCTGACCACACTATTGACCTGAGTTTAGAAAGTGCCTGATCTGAGCTGTGGCTCAGTGCATTCACAGCTCAGCGTGAGAACAGAGCACTGCTGTTTGGTAACTGTTCACTATTAATCATATTAATAGAAAGCTGAGTGTACATCCTTGAAAACATGGAAATTTCCCACATTTTAAGACAGAAAAAAAATAAGATGAATCTGAAAATACTACCAGTGAAAGCCTTAATAAGATTCACTGTGCAGTGAGCCTCTGATGTACAAAGCACCTTAAAGTTTCCCCAATGACAACCATGTCTAAAATCTCACAACTATTTCGAATTCCTTCTTCCTCGTGCCTGAACGCTGCAGCATCATATTGTAGCTAATTACCCAACATGTGGTTCACCCAATACTGTTGGATAGAAAAGACTGGAGTCATTTTCTGCCGCGGTGCTGCAGCAGTAGCAGCCGTTTTCCTTTCCCTAATTACATCTGGCATCCATCCACCACTCAGTTTGACTTCATTATGAGATGGAGGTATTCTCTCTTCAATGACTTCTACTCAATTACTCCGCCAAGTTCCTCCCTACAATCAAACTAAACTATGCATATTGTAATCAAAGACGGCTTTTATACCGGCTTGGACATATTACCCCCTATTGTTCCATTCAATGGCCCCGGTCATTTAGGCACATTGCAGTTAATTCCACCTGTCAACACCATTGTTCCACCGCTTACCAAGTGTGCTGTTCTAATCCTCACCCCCTTGATTGTTCAATTTGTACTTTTCATTCGACTCTTAAGTGACAGCGTTACATTCACAAGGTGTTCTACTTACTGGCTAGTGCTCAAATTCTACACCTTCTATCTGCATTCAGTTGTTTGTCTTTGTTAAAATGCCATGAGACACAAAATGTTTTTGGACGCCAGGCTGTCTCCGCACAAGCTGAGTCAAAACTCTCAGGCTATGATTATACAAAACGTCTTTTTCTCCTGCTAAAACGCAAGATTTGGCTTTAAGTGTTGTTTAAAAACAGGAATGCCGTGAACTCGAGGGCCGCGCAAAGCACAATGTTATTGTAGTTGCCATGCGACTGTCCAGAATATTCATACAGTGACATCATTGAAAATGAGAAATCAGTTTACACTTACTTGGATGTCTTATAAATTCTCTGCGTTGTTCCTATTTTATTCTCTGTTTGACCAAAGTTGAAATACACACAATTATTTCACCACAAAATGACCACATATGTAGTTTGCAATTAAGGGGATCTTGCTGCAAACAACTGAATTATAACGTGTTGGAATGATTTTGTTCACACATCTATGTCAGAGTCCAACATAACACCTTTCACCATGTTTTCATTAAACTGCAGCTTATAACCGTGTTTAAGGGTGGTGTGGTATTTTTGGTTGCCCGTGCTTTGAAATGTTTTTTGGAGATTTCTGCTGCTTATCTGTGACTGCTCTTTTCCTCTGAAATGTCTCAGGGCGATTTTAGGGTTACGCCGCTTACGTCACGGTACATGCACAGACCTGACAGTTGAAGACCTTTTTCTCTGAAAAAATCTGAGAAAATGTTTGAAGTGGGGGTTAAAACCACAAGCTGTTAGCCTCTGAACAAACACTGTAACCACAAGGCCACTGGGCCGATTTAATTATTAGTCAATACAAATTACTTTGTCTTCACCAGAGACAAAGTTTTAGTAATTATTACCTGCCAGCTTTTATAGCTTAGTTGAACATTTTTTAAAGCATAATGGGAGGTTCATTTGATTAATACAACGAGAGCAAAGAAAGATTTCCACCAGCATAGCATAATCTAAATTTGAACTTGCACCGTTGTAGTTATTTCTGGTATCTCGGTAATGTCTTTGAGTCCAGTCAATTACCTCCTTTCTTTCAAGCCTAAAGTCTAATCTTTCTGTGAAGTCCTTTTGGAGAACCACACAGATTTTTATTCAATAATAGCAGATGTATTTGTGAACACATATTTCGCCTTGCCTTTATTCCCTGTAAACATCATTCATTTGGATTTTATAGTGGCTTTTGGTTGCTTTCTACTCAATCTGACGACATCTGTTCTGCTCAGAGTGTGTGCTGCGTGACACAATGAAAACTCCTAAACCTCATCAATATTCAGGCCTATAGAGAAGAGACACTGCTAAAGTACAACTTCTATTCAAATGAACATACTTCAACCTACTCTGTAATACAAGGCCAAAACTGGGACAGGCCCATCTCTCTCTCTCTCTCCCTCCGCCTTTCTAACACACTCACCCCTAATGCTCTCTCTCTCCCTCTCCCTCTCTTTCTCTCTTTCACAAACACACACACACACACCTAATGCTCTAAGCTCTGAGTTCAATGTACCATAGAAGAAGTGCCACTTCAGTAATAACAGTTATTTTAACCACATAGTCATTATAAGAATGTATGCTGGACAAAGAACACCAAACTACAAAGAAGCTGGCATTGCCAATAGCCTTCAAAAGAGAAATGGGGTTCTTTATCTGGGACAAATATAGACACAATTATTCCCTCAAAATGGGCAGGAAATTGCAACACCACGCAGACTGTAGAAATTGTGCATTTATCTCATTCTATCAAGAAAATAATCTTCTTACCAATTTAGTTTAAGCAGCTACAATCAGTTGTCATTACTACTCTCCTCTATTGTAATGTGTTATCAGAGTGGCCATTATTTGAATGGATCAAAGGACAGTATCATCACTCTCATTATTGGTTATCATCGGCAACTTTGTGGAACAATACAGGCCTGCACACACCATAACAGTATGGTATAAGGTATATCTTTATATGGAAGGATTACCTGTGCATCCACTAGGGTGGCGTTGGCCAAGCTCTCGTTGATGAAGACATGAACCAGGGCAGTGGCACAGAGAGAGGGAGCCCCGCTGTCATTGACCCGGACCACCAGGCGATGCAGACCTCGGTGGCGCCGCTCCAGAGGTTCTGCCAGGGTGATCACTCCATTGGTGTGGCCAATCTCAAACAATCTGAAGGGATTTCCCCCCACCAGAGCATAGCGAAGGTCTGCATTCGGGCCAGTGTCTGAGTCTGTGGCTGTTACGGTCCTGACAATGGTGCGGGCACTGCTAGCGGGCGGAAGGAGGGTGTAGGACTCGTTGGCCGGAGACGTGACTGAGGGGGCGTTATCGTTTTCGTCTGTCACAAAGAGCGAGACGGTGGCTGTGGCGGTCTTGCGGGGCTCTCCTCCATCCACAGCCCGGACACGGAAGGTGTAGGTGGAAAGCTTTTCGCGGTCAAACGATGTGGAGGAGAAGATAGTTCCTGTGTTGTTCTCGATAGAAAACACCTCTTCCTGCTCTTTCCCACCATCTTCTCCTTCAGCCTTCTCTCCCACCTTCTTCTCATCTGCTCCATCCATCTCTACAAACAGGCTAAGCTCTGCGTTCTCACCTTCATCAGCGTCAGTCACTGTAACCATGCCGACTGGGCTGTTGGCGAGCAGGTTCTCTTTCACGTAGAACGTAAAGATTTCCTGAACAAACTTTGGCGCATTGTCATTGCGGTCGGTGACCTGAACTACAACCGTTGCAGAGCCTTGAAGAGAAGGGGTGCCCTTGTCCTTGGCAATGACCCGAAGTTCGTACCGCTCTCGCTGCTCACGGTCCAGAATCCCAGTGGCGCGGATATCTCCATTATCTGCATCTATGTAAAATGGCCCATTACCCGCTGGATCCAGAGAGTACGCAATCTCTGCATTCTTGCCACTGTCGGCGTCTGTGGCCACCACGGTGACAACCCTTTCACCAGGTGAGTTGTTTTCAGCAAAGTGGACCTCCACAACGCTCTGGGCAAAGGCTGGGGCGTGATCATTGATATCTACCACTCGCACCATGAGTGAGCTGTTGCTGGACAGACTGGGGCTGCCAGAATCTACTGCCACAATGGTAACACTGTACTCTTTGGTGGCCTCGTAGTTCAGCAAGGCGGAGGTATGCAGGAAGTATTTTTTTTTATTCCTGAAAATGAAAACAACTGGTAAATAACTTTCATAAAAGAATAAGTCTTGTGCCCAAAGCAGTCAAACAAAATACAAGTGCTGCTCCCACTTTGTCTATTGGTAAACAAGGTGTTAGTTGTCTGAAAATCTTGTTTGTGTTGGTCTTGTTATTGAAAATGTTCTTTTACATGCAGAACCAAAGGTGACATCCTCAAATGTCTTGTATTGACCCACAGTAAAAATTATATGTACATGACAATGCTTTGAAGCAAGCGCCACAGAAAGATTGGAGTTTTTGCCTGATAAATGAATACAGCAATGAATTGATTGTCAAAATAACTGGCAATTAATTTTCTGTCTTTCAACTAATCAATAATCAACTGATCGTTCCTCTAATATGCCTCAGTTTTTAATACACAAAGGATTTTTTAGAGATCTTTGTGCACGACAGCAGTCATCTGCAGGGAGACAATAATAGTGGAGAAAATGTGACTGATTTATTTATTTTTTTATTAAATCAACCAATCGATTTGCTGAGGACCTCTCATGACAACTTTGTCTCACAATTTCTTTAGTCAGCCTTAGCCCCAAACTCAATGTAACAACCAATGTTATTGTACAAGTATCAGAAGTGGCGGCAGTAATATCTTAAGATGGCCTTCTCCATTTCCCTCAGTCCCTCAGTGGCCTCAGGATATGCAATTGACTTTAGAGCATTGACATTTGCAACCTGCACTTCTGAAATACTATTACTGAAAAGTATAAAACCCTTGACTTTACTGAATAACAACACTCGTAGTCTACAGGTTGTATGGTATCATTACTATTCTGTAGCCTCAGTAAATGAGTGCCACTACTTGAAACAACTTTAAATGAAATCTGCATACAACAAAAACTGAGCTGTCTGAATTCTCTGTGGAACAACATAATCTGTGGAGGAACCTCTTGGGGCTGTGGTGTGGGTGAGACTTACACCAACTACATGCTGAATGCGTGGTTGTCGAGATAAGAAAACATAAAGGATAAAAACAGTACCTGCCCCCGATAAAAGTGACACGCATACTATTCGTGAAAGATGTAGGAGAAATGTTTATACATATGGAAAGTCACCCTTAGCAGGAGGTCAGGAACTATCTTCAAATGACTGTATAGTTTGCAGATAATTCCTGACTATCCCTATATCAAGGACTGTATAGCCATTAACTGCATACATGAGAAACAACTTGTCACTGAACCACTGTGTAATAATTATGGCAATTTTCTAAATGAATAATTACTGGTTTTAAATTAATTGTTCCTGGTAACTTTGAATCAAGTGCTTAATGGAACATATCTAAATATTATTTGCTTATTATGCACATCTTATTTAATGTTTTTATACCCCCTCAGGTAGAGTAATGCATCACACTGAGCTATTATTTAAAATGCATCATTACTTCATGATTACCTTAACATTACTTACCATTTTTGTCTTCCCTCAAGAAAAGCAGTGCATCATCCTGCCCACATGACAGGAGCTGGTTATTAAATACTGCTTCATTACTACAGTACCTACAGTAGCGGTCTGTTTCCAAGGTATTGTCTCTTATATAGTCCTTTATTCAGCATTATTGGGAACTTTAGGAATAGCAGTTTGTTCCCCCCTTTGTAATGACTGTGTGACTCACTGTGAGTGGTTACCTTTGTTTCTTCTTACCTGTCAAAGGCTTCATCTGCAGGTAGGGGAGGCAGCGCTGTTTCACCAGCTGGCTTCAGTGTGAATGGGACGTCTCCCACGACTGTGCACGTCACAGCCCCGTTCTCTCCCTGGTCTCGGTCCGAAACCTGCACCAGTGCCACCGGCGTGTCCACCAGGACATTCTCAGGCACTAATGCTGCTCCGTCTCGAACGGGGATGCGTCCAATCTTTCGGATCTCTACGACTGGGACATTGTCGTTTTCGTCCCGGACGGCCAAAACCACGGTGGTGCGGTCGGTGCGGGGTGGCTGGCCCCGGTCTCTGGCTGTCACTGTGAACCTGAGCTGGGCCACCTCCTCCCTGTCGATCCTGTGGAGGACACTGAGCCACCCAGTCGCCTCGTCCAGCCGCAGGAGTCGCCGGACAGATTCGGTGGCGGCTCCAAAGACGTACTCCACCTGACCGTTGACCCCAATGTCCCGGTCTGTAGCTCTGACCTGGAGGACAGGCGTGCCCGGAGGAGCATTTTCTGCCATTTCTGCCTCATACGTGGACCTCTCGAACTGTGGGCTGTTGTCGTTCACATCAGTGATGGAGACCCGGAGCAGGGCTTGGGAGGAACGTGGTGGGTTCCCTCCATCTCGGACCCTGAGGACGAGCTCATAGGAGTCCTTCTGCTCGCGGTCCAGCGTGCCTTTCACGATGAGCTGCGGCTGCTTCTCGCCATCCGGTATATCTGCAACTTGGAGTTCAAACACGGTGCTCCTGGCTCCTGCTCCGCTGTCTCCACTTCTGCCCCTGCGGTCCCCGAGTCCATCCACTCTGGCGATGGGGTTTCCTCCCGCCACGCGCCTGGTTGAACTCGCCCCGGCTCCACCGTCCTGGATCAACTCATACCTGTCGATGCCATTGCGCCCAAAGTCCCTGTCGGTGGCGGTGGGCAGCAGGTAAAGGGTTCCTATGGGCCGGTTCTCCTCCACGGAGAGCTGCAGCACAGGCGAGGGGAAGGAGGGCGTGTTGTCGTTGATGTCAGTGATGACCACGCGGCCCTCGAACAGGTCCACCCAGCTCTGCAGCGGCCCGATCACGGACACCTCGAAGTCCAGGAAGCACTCGTTCTCGTCAAAGATCATCTGGCACTGCGGGAGCTTCTCCCGGTCGATGCGCCGCAGGCCGGTGGTGAGCTCGCCGGTCACGTTGTCGATCTTGAAGTACTCCGAGCCGCTCTCCAGGGCGAAGGTGACGTCCCCGCTGCCGGTGCCCGCCGTCAGGCCCAGGTCGGCGGCCACGTTGCCGATCTTGACGTCAGGCGGGCCCTCCTCCGCCACCCGGTACCGGAGAGCTGAGTCGGCAACCGGCAGCTGAGTCAGCAGCTGCAGCACCACGAGGCTGAGAGCCTGCGCCGCGGAGGAGTGCACTGCACCAAGCCTCTGCATGGCTCCTTCTTCTCCCCCTCCTCTCTCCCCTCACCTCCGCTCTGTCTCTTCTTCTTTTTTTGTGTGTTATAACTGGTGTTCTGAGGTCCGGGGTGCCTCGCAGCGTGGGTGTGTGTGTGTGTTTTTTTTTTTATTTTTTTTATTTTATTTCTCCCCCTCTCACCTCTCTTGTCTCGTCTCTCTGCGGACCTTCCGCCTGGGGTCCGGAGAAAAGCTTCCGCACTCTCTCTGTACTTGAGTTGTGCGTCGCGGGCTCCTCTCTCTCTCTTTCTCCCTCCTCTGCCTCTTTCTCTCTCCTCTTCTCCTCCTGCGCTCAGCGGTGCCTCTGCAACTTCTACAATAATAATCTGCTCGTCCCGCCGGGCTGCCCGCGCCGAGGAGGAATCAAAAAAGCCATCCTGCAGCGAAATGTGGAGGAAAGAGAAAACAAGGCAAAAAGTCAATTCATCAGCCTTTGATTAATCCACTTCACTCCTTTTCTTCTCCCTCCACCCCGACCCCCCCACGCGCGAACCGGAGAGCTGTCCCGCTGTCACACGCGGATCATCACTTCATCATTTGGAAGTTTATATATATATATTTTTTTATTCCAGTCACATTTGGGACAGCGGCTTTATCTGGCGTTTTCACAGTTAGAAACTGCAATGCAGCACCACCGAAAAAAAAGAGGAGCAGAGAGAGAGAGAGGGAGAGAGAGAGAGAGAAAAAAAACCTCACACACTGCTCAGCTCTCCGGACGCCGAGGAAAATGAACTCACATCCAACACCCTCTCTCAGCGGTGAGAGGAATAAAAATCTGTTTGAGAGGGAAAAAAAGTCTTTGGGATGCCTCTTCGGGATCTTTTTTTTTTCTTACCTTCGCACCCAGCTGCGCTCCTTCCGTCTCTCTCTGTGTTTTTTTTCTTCTTTTCCCGCAGTGGAGCAACGTGCCAAAGCCGCCGGATTCCTTCACGCAAGTTACGAGGAGAGCGGAGTCAAAGCGAGTTTCTCACCATCGTCTCTTTCTTCTTTTTTCCCCCCTCACAAAACACACATTTAAAAAAAAAAAAACATAAATCAGAGCCGTTTTCCTCCCGGCGGTGTTAAAAGGGAGATCCCAACAGCAGCATCAGTTTCGCGTAATCCTGCTGCAGCCCGTGCTCGGGATGGATGTCTCCGTGATGGACCGAGTGGAGATGCGTCTTTTTCCAGTCCCGCATTCTCTCTCTCTCTCTCTCTCTCTCTCTCTCTCTCTCT
>JAOXYL010000061.1:16995480-17007463 GCA_028564955.1 Terapon puta
GTGCACGGCGCTGTGTGAGGATGTTGCGCCTCGGCGGAGCGACCTGATCGGTGAGGAGCGCAATGCAGCAGCGAGCGGGCTGCTGCTATTGAACGCTACCGGGGGGGCTTCCACAGCCACGGCTCTCTCTCTCTCTCTCTGACACCACACACACACACACCTTTCTGCGTTTCTAACAAGCCAAGTCAGGCCGCCGAAGAAGCAACTGGCTGGAAAAGTGGGGAGTCCCACCCCAAACACCACGTTATTGACCGGGAGAGAGTTTGAGCGCTCCGGCCATTAGTGAGCAGTTTATGGGTGAAGGAGGGTGACACACTGCGGAGAGAGAGGTCACCTCTTTCTCCCTCTCTCTCTCTCTCTCTTTCTGTGAGTGTGTGTATCTTTCTTTCGCTCATCCAGCCGCACTCAGAGGAACTTGCTTGTGCGCGCGTGTCCGTCACGCTCAACATTCCGCACGCGTCCGCCTCGAGCGCACCCACGCCCTCTGTCGTTGGACCCACGCGAGCTTCTCACTTTTTTCCCCCCTCGAAATCAATCCCGGGATACGGGCCCGTGGCGCGTGTATTAGCGGATTTGAGGGGAGGGGGGAGCAGGAAGAAAGTTTTTAGAGGGACTGAGCGCGCAGTGTGTGTGTGTGTGTGTGTGTGTGTGTGCGTGCGCGCGCATGTGTGTGTGGTGGTGGTGGCTCTGCTGCCCGGGTCAGGTCAGTTCACTTTTACCTCACTTGATTCAGGACGTTTAAGTCAGTTTTGACCTAATGAAAAAAGAAAGAAAAACATCCAATAAAAAAACTGCTGGCTTGAGCGTGCTGTTATATCCAACCCATTAAGATATAATTGAGCATGAATCCTCTTTCATCAGCAAATGAACTGCGGCTTTTCCATTTGCATATTGAATGAAAAGTGGTGTGTGTTTGTGCGCGTGTGTACATCTGTGCAGACGGCGCTGGTGTGTGTTCCTTGGAGAAACATAACCTGGGTTGACATCCGTTGTAGCCTGAGGGCCTAATCTACTGTTTGTGCCATCACAAAAGAGGATCACCGCTTCGCCACATGGTCTACAAGGATAACTGTGGAGAAAATGAAGGCAATCTTGACGTACATATTTGATCGTTTGTGGCAACTGCAACGACTATTCAAGGGCCGCATCAGGGATGACGTTGGCTGCATATCCTGGGGACATTTCATGCTCATTCTTCAAAGGTACATCCGTCTATCCATTGACCTGTAGCCTTTTCTTTGTTGGGTTAGTGTAGCAGTGGCAAAAATACAACACATGCCCTTTTCGAACTGTAATGTTTGAATGTTCAACAGACAACAGCACCCGACTGAACCCCATATATCATCCAGGTAAAGTTATATTTTAGCTTACTAACTACTAACTAAAGTTCATCATTCATAATCATCACTGAATGCCATGATCAGCAGTTTACTAGCCATTCTCCCTATACTTACTATACTATATAGCTCTACAGAGGCACTGAGTCCCAAAGCTTGTTGGTTCCAATTGAAGTTGTAAAATATCGCAAATGTATAGTGTGCATGGTGTATTTTTCCCAAAAAGGCTGAGTAATTTCCTAAAACAGCAGGGCTCTGTAGTTTTATAGTAAGCATTGCTTAAACATAATTCAGCGGTGCACCATTTTCAGCCTTGTATTAACAGATATTTGGTGGTCTACTGGAGTTTTTCCTATCAGCAGGACAAGTTTGTGAGACTGAATCAAAATAAATGCCCATGCTCATCACACCAAAAGAACACTTTGCAACTTTGCTGCTCAGTGATGCGTTTTTCAGGCAACAATACATGTCTCAAAATGAAATCTATTAGACTTTGGCTCCATGGAAAAGGATGAATTCACAGTTATTTTACTATTCATGGGATTTGTTGACAAGAAATAAAAATGCAGAACGTGGCCGGCCTTGTCCTTTAATTATGAAGAGGCACAGAACTGTTGTGAGAGATCATATGCTTCATTTCTGAGGATGGAAACTTCTGCGTCCACTCCTCAAACAGAGTCCAAGCTAACAAATGAAAAGTCCTCACGATTGTGTCACAGAGCCCATCTGCTGCTGATTGTCAAGACATTAAGTAAAAGAATATGGTGGTGTTAGTGAGAGACTGCTATTCTATAATTCATGCTGTGATGCCCCTTTATCTTCCACTTCCTTCAAATTCAGCTTTTTCTTTGGCGCCCTCACATTTTCCACACACCTTGCAGCAGAGATGAGCATTGCTAATTGTTTATTGATTGCTGTCTACTTGTGTTTTGGTGCAGGCACCCGCATAAATTCCTGCTCTTAAATTTGAGGGGCTGTCTAGTGACACAACACTGATTGTAGTGTACTTGTGGCACATTTGCCTGTTAGAGCAATAACTGTAATGACGGAACCTCTAATTAGCTGCTTTCAGCCGTAGCCGTCCCATCCATGGAAAAACGCACCAAAGGTCTTACTCACTACAAGCCTGACCTCAGTGGCCGTAAAGCACTTTGACAGCGTTGTGTTGACTCACCTGAATCACATCACAGGCCACCTACTGGGCCCTCTACCAGGCTGCCTGAGCAGTTCCCCCTGTTCCCCTCCTACACAGCCCAGCATATACAAGCCCAGGGATGTACGAAAGCATCCTGCCTGGCGGTGGGCTTCAGCTCAGTGTTCACTTTGATCCATGGACGGCTTCAGTATAAGATCTCCCAACTCTCTATGCCTAGCCTCCACCTGTCATGGGGTGCGCAGATTTCTGATAGGTACGGGAGAGAAAATGAGGCTGGGAAAAGCCAAATACAACGCCCTGACAATCACCGCTCGTGAAAGGCAGGGATGCCTTTCCACTGATGTCCCTGTCCACACAAGCCTCCAAGGAATCCTCTTTTACCCCTCTTTCAACACTCTCAGGATCACAAGAAATGCAACACTTTGTAAACTCATCCAGGATGTTATGGGAAGTCTGCATACCCCCGTTAACATGAATCCAAACATCCTTGAGCAAAATATGCTCAAAACATTGGAGACACTTGAAAGTGAGCTCCACATCTCTACATACCTTTACCTTATTTAGAACCATGAGGGCTGCAGTGACCTTCAAATTCCTGTTAATTCACAGTCTAAACTAATGAAGGAAGGGTATAAATACTCTATTTTATAACAAGCCTGGTGGGGAATGCACATCTTGTAATCTGAGAAGGAAAGCTGTAGTTTTACTTCTTTTTCAAGTTTGTGCAAACCATTTCTGTCAAACTGTCTGGTGTAGCTGTGCCACCAAAGAGGATATTAAAAGTGTACCATCAGTTTGAGGTATGGAGATCAGGGGTCAGACAGTGATGAGGCTCAGAATGATGTAGATGTGCCTTCAGGCCAAGTTTCCAAAGGGAAGAAAAAATAAGTGAGCGCAGGAGCAGAATGTGAGAAGTGGAATAAAGACCTCGCTGGGGGAAAAACAGATTTATAAAGGGTGAAACAAGCAATCAGAAATGGTAGACCTCTCACACCACGGTCACATACTTGAATTTCTTCCCTCTGTCAGGTTCCTCAAGCATCAAAATGATCAGACACAAGGGGAGGTTTGTTACGCTGTCAGTTTAGTTAGCCCGAAGCGATGGCAAATCTAATGGCCGACAATAAGTTTATTGTAAAACAGTTACATGGAGATTTGCACTGCAGATATGATCTATTTGTACAAACAATTTGACTGCATCAATTTATAATCCTCTACAGTATATAAACAGCACAGACAGAAAAGCACGGAGTAGACGGGAGGCTTGTGCCCTTCACTGTGTGCAATAACACAGGACACTCAGTTGCTGCTGCACAGTTTTTTATGACGTGCTAAAAAGACAGTGTCAAGGCTGGTAAAGCTAAATGGCTCAATAAGCTGGTCAAGAACGCCGGCTCTGCTGTAGGCCCGAGTCCAGGTTGTTTAGAGTCGGATGAGGACCAAGACTGAATCAGTCCTACATGAACATCATCTTCTTTTTCAAAGCACACAATAAAGTTACATTTTTAGCACCATTGCAGGTCTCAGGCCTTTTGCTCACATACCTTTTGGTGAACGACCCCCCCACCCTTAATCTTAAAACTATATATTAAGGAATTCAGGTAGTACTTATTGTATAACTACATATCACAGTATGGTGCAATCATCCATATGTGTAATTGCACCTTTAATTCTTACAATTCCTGTTTATATGTTGATATATTTTATGTACCGTATCAAAGTTTTAAATCTATGGACACACATGCATAAAACAGAAAACTTGCCTTGAAACATTAAATCGGGCTGCAGACTTCATCATAGCCGCTAACACCGCAACAGAGGTGGGCTGTATTAGGTGGAATGCCAATTAGAAGCTTTTGTCGGCTAGATGAGGCCTGGTAATCAGCAGTTTGATGTCTTTTCAAAGCAACATGAAACAGCTACTGTAGCAAAGCTCTAAAGAGGCCACATCATTTGTGCTCCAACTGCAGGAGTATCAGTCAAAAAACTGTTCAAATATTTAATAGGTCCAGGGGAAGAGACTCCCAAAAATCGTGACAGCATATGCCAGCACGGACAAACTGCAGTGACAAAGAGGGGCAGCAGTCACAAGCTCAAACTAACCAACAGGGATATGACACATATACAGTACAAGGGGTTGACAAATACTGCTAATTGTCCTGCCGCCTAATATAGCAGCTGTTGTATTTACATCTGTGTATCCTGAGCACGCTGATATACAGTGTGTATACTGGCCATAATAATGACATAATGTCATTGCCATTATACTAAGGCATGCATAAATTGTTTACATGATCTATAGCTGTTTTCTATTTTGCTGCTTTGGCATTTAAAATTACCCCTGGGGATAATCCTTAGCTTTTCATAGGGTTTGGTTTGGTATCATAATGTATTGTATTTTGTGCTTTTTTTGCTTCCAATCTTACGTTTAGCTATGCTGTCTTATCCTCCTCTATCCTTTTTTCTGTGAACTTCATCTTATACTACATCCACTTTGCATTTTTAGCACTTTTGTCCTTCGTGCTGCAGTGTGTATAGCATTGTAATTTAGGCCATATGTACATAACATCACTATTGTTATGTTCATGCCCCTGTTGATGCTATATGCACAGACATATCTGGCACCTTAATTAAGATCTGACTGTGAGTCTGTGTCCACTTGCATTATTTTTGTGTATACCCGATGTGGAAACCACAGTCATGCACTAATTGTTATTCGGTGGGCTTATTATCTTTACCCCTTGGGTTTTTCTTTATTTTCCATGTTTCTATTTATTTACATGTAATACAGTGGTTTTTCCATGGCCTGAGCTGGTGCATCTGAGTGCAACTTAATTAGCTTGTGTGAAAGCTTTACATGTGGTGAGGTAGCGTGGTCGTCTCATTGTAAATTAGTGTTTTGTATTCATCCCACTTCTGATTGGTCGACCAAGTAAAGCTCCTTACTTGCTGATTGACTGTGGTGGGAAAACAACAAAGAAGACATATGTCAGGAGGTCTTTGCTCGATGTCGCTTGGTTCAAAGATGAAGTAAAAGAGAATAAGAACAACTGTGAGTACTGTGAGTTGTAATGTTTTAAGTCTTTCAGTTGAACATCATTGTTTCAGGACTTGTGAGTTGCTGAGTCATCTTTCTTAAGTGTGTGTAAGGTTAGTGTTGTTGTTTAATTCAGATTTGACTGTGACTAACTGAGCAAGAGAAATACATCTTTGTTAATAATTCCTGCCTAAATGATGGTAAAATATATTAATTTGTGTGTGTGGTGTTCTTTGGGGATCTATATGTAAAGTTGAATGAGGTAAAAGTCTAGCAGAAGTGAGGCTGTACAAAAACTCTTTATTAGACACTTTATTTTCCTGTAAGGAGACTGTCATCGTCACAATAATACAACAAAAATACTCAGATAACAATAAGTAAACCCTTTGTCCACCAATCCTGGGGAAGCAGAACAGTGTTGCAAATCTGTTTCTCATTTTTATTCCGATCTGGGCACTGTGGCTTTGCCCTTGAATGTGCGCTGCAGCAGTTTTCTCGCTGGTAACGTCACATATGCACAGCAGCGAAACATATATGAAACTTGGAGTGTAGTTTGAATCACTCTGTTGTATCTATTTTTTTGTCCCAGCGGACAAGCAGAAACAGTCTCCTCTGGGCTACACAACAAATCAACAGTCGCTGTGACCATTGTGAATGTTTACGAGGCGTTTCCCTTTGGGATTTATTTTCAGCACTAGCAGGGTGGAATGACTGCACAGACTCCACAAATCCCCACAGGGACTTCCCAGGTCAGGTGGGCTATGTAGTGTCTCTTAACTCATCTTCCCAGGTTCTCATCACTGTCGACTTCACTCGGTAGGCTGTTAAGACACCTGATTGATGCTTAAGTGGCCTCACACCATTGCTCTTTGAAAGATAAAGTTGTTGTGTTTGGATCTTAATTAGAACCGAGAGTTTAATTGCACTTTGATGTACTGTTAAGCAAAGAACCTTCTTAAACCCTGTAGAATATCTGTTTTAATGTTTATGAAAGGTTGTTAATAACACCACGTGAGAAGTACTGTAAGAACAAGAGAAGAGAAGTTATATTTAGAGTTATAGTTTATGACTATTTTTTGGAACTAGCTATCACATTACCTTTATTAAATGAGGCTGCGTGTTATTTTGTCACAAAACTGAACTTGCACTTTCTGTAGAAAAATTGGACAGGAATCACACTGCAGTGACAGACACTTCAGTATCTACATGTGTAATAATGATTCATCTCTAGTTATATTATCCTCATTTAAGAGTTGGTATCATTCCTGCCTGTACCATCAAACTCCCAGTGGTAATGGAAAGGATTAATCTCTAAGGAGATTAATGAAAGGATTAACGAAAGTATTTCTGTATTTCTCTGTTATTAGCATTCATTTGGAGTTGATGAATGTAAAGTTTAATAACCACAGTCTTTTTTTGACCATGGTTTGGTCGCCAAAATATTTTTCTTTTAAGCTGCTAAATGCTCCACTATGTTTACCGGCTAGTCACCAACTTAGTGTGCTGGGTGGTGCTGGCCGGGCCATGTACAGTGGGCTTTTAGAGGTTTTGTGCCATAAACATCTGTCTGCTGCAGCTGAAAACAAAACCACGCGAGCAGTGAGAGAGAACCAAAACAGTGGAGTTGTAAACACTGAGCTGAAAGTCATATAAGGCTCTGTGGTGCTGAGGGGACCTGTAGAGTCGGGTGGTAATTCTCTGTGGGTTTATTGCTATAGCAACCCTTCTCACAGGCATAAATGCTCATGTCCATTGTTAATATAAAAATATGAATTATAACCCCTTTAAAAATAGCTGCCTCCAGGGATGCCCCGGTGGCCTCGAGGTTAAGGATCTGACCCAGTTTGCATTTGACAAAGGACTTCTTTTGGACTTTTGTCATTACCAAACTCCTCCTCATTTTCTGTCATCTCTCTAGCGTTGGCTGTCAAATAATGACTTTCCCCTAAATCTGCAGATTCCAGGTGAAAAGGAACTGCTGTGTTGGATCCAGCACTGTGGTAGCATCTGCATCATTGGGTTGTTGAAATGTAGGGTTTGCTTTCTTGATCAGAACTTGGCAAATTCTTCAATACTCTTCTAAAGTAGCAAAAACAAAAATAATGAAAGAAAGAGAAAGTTCAACTGCCATTCAATTCCACATGACTTTATCATATTATTTATTTGTTTCCCAGTGGCTGAGTAATATCCTCTTGCCTCTGCGTGTGTGTTCTTTTTTGTGGCTTTTTCATTTCTTAATTCTTTAATAAATGGTCTTTTAGATCTTTATGCAGGGCCACATGGGCATTGGAGCATATCCTCAGTGCAGTTAGAAATGAAAAATCCTTCTTCATATGTTTTTAGATTCAGTCTTTTATTCACAGTGGGGGTGTTTCACTTATGTGCGCTGAGAAACACGGCAGAAATCCTATTTACTATAGTCATTAATTCACTGCAATATATATTGTGATTGCGATTCATTGCAACATACAGCATGTGTAGTGAGATTCTGATGCAGTTTAATGGACCTGGAGAAAGAGAGCATGAATCCCAGGAGCGAGCCAGAAGGGAAGCGAGAAACAGAGAGAGAGCATCGACTCTCCTGTCTCTCCATCCTGGTATCAAATATCTATCCACATCCATACACACTAGCACATATGCTTGTTTCATTTTACTATCTCTCTCTCTCTCTTTCTCTCTCTCTCTCTCTCTCTCTCTCTCTCTGTCTCTTACTTAAGTCAGGCCTGCAATCACACATGGGCATGCATGTGTGCACTAACACACACGTTCTTTCTTCTATTACTGCGTTTTACTTCCTACCTGTCAGGTCTGGAAGAAAGGTTTAAGAGTGGATAGGTCTTGACAGAGCAGTGCATATACGCAGTGTGTATGTGAGCACACGCGCGCAGACACACATACACAGATGCAGACACACACAAACTGAAGTCAGTTACTGATTTATTTCCTAGTGATCCCTCATCTCTCTGAATCCCTCTCCAAGGCTTCCCTCCTAACCCTCTCTGTCGATAAAGATGTCTCCTATTCTTTTTTTCATTCTTTGTCTGACAAGACACAGAGAACGGTTTCACATATCTTTCTCACTCTTTACACTCGAGCTTACACACATAGTATATTACAGCTCTTATTTCTCTGAAATGAATACATAAAGAAATCCTTCTTGATCCACTACGGTGGCCATTTGCTTTGTCAATGCTTTGCAATTCAGCCAGCTTTGCTGCAGTATAAAGCAAAAAAAAAGGGAAAAAAAAGAAAAGGCATCCATAATGCTGAGCAAAACTGTCAGCATTATTGTAAAATTACAATCCATGCCAGTTTTTTTTTTATATACCTGCAGTTCCACAGCATCTGAATTGAAACCTTTATGTGGGTTTTAACAACTGCTCAGCCTAAGGAACTGTAAAGAAATGAGCAACCAATTAATTATTCAGCAAATACTCCACAACCAAAAATCTTCATGCAGAATAAGACCTTGGAACACACAAAAGGCTCATGCTTTTCTTTTTTTTTTGCAATAGGTTTTGTACTGAAGAAAACCCCACATGTCCATTTAATTTCCATTGAGATATCACTTCCCATACATCCAAAAGTTGTTTTGCTTTCTATTGCAAGAAGTCACTGATTATCACAATTACAAGCTTCTCTTGCGCTTTACAACTGGAAAGTAAAAAAAAAAAGAAGAAGGAAAACACAAATAAACGACTGGCTATGCACCAGATTCCTCTTTTAAGAAGTAAAAATGTTCAGTGCAGCAATAATCAGTGCAGTGTTTGCTTTCCAAGTTTCACCCAGATTCCATTTTGTTAATCATGAAAATGCTTCACATACAATGTTCATTTTATTGTTACTATTTATATAAGGAGGGGTTCTTGTACTTCTTTTTAAATAATAATAAGAATGATAAGATAACATGCTTTACTGATCTAGTCTTTACTGTCCCCCAAGATCCCCCCAGAAAACACACACACACACACACACACACAATATACCATGTCTCTCACGCTCGCTAATAACAGTTTTAATTCATGCAGTGGCAGCCTTAGTCTTAAACTCTCAGTTCCTGTGTTGAATAGCTCTCCCGGCAGCACCCCTGGAACGTCATCAGCTTTGGAAATGCTGACAGACTGAAAAAGCAGCTGAGTCATTCTTAATGAAGATCAGGAAGCTTTTCCTCCTTTCCTCCTTTCCCTCCATCATCAGAATAACAAGCATGCTGGCACAGACAGCACAGGCTTACCCCACTGGAAATTTACTGCTACAGCACTAGCTGTCAAAAAGTTACAGACCGTCGGCAAATAAAAGGCAGGACCGGAACAAATTTTTACTTTCCACACTTCACCTTTATTTGTCGTAACAGGTTTTTTTTTCGCCCTCTCCACGGATGTCTGTACTCGATTTGCATTGTTCAGAATCCCACAAGAGCGTTTGTTGAGTCAAAACATTCAGGATGGCCGCTGAGTGACCGCTAAACTAATACCAGTGGAAATATATCAAAGGAAAAGACTCTGTTAAAGAATCAGTGGGCTCTAATTTTTTTTTTTGTAGCAGATATCTTTTGCAGCAGGAGAAATCGTAGCTTGTGGTAGTCGCAGTCCCTCGAGGCAAGAGGAAACTCGGCTGACATCTGGACAAATATAATCCTAGTCATGAAAACACCTTAGAGTGAAATCCTGACATTGTTTAGACCAAACTATGTATCATGGAGGCACTCACACACAGAGCAGAGACTAAGTGTGGTGTATTGTGCAGAAAACGTATAAATGTTGGCGAGCGTCTTGAGAAAACAAAATGCAGTGTGATCGTCTAAGAATGTCGATCACGACGCAAAATGTCTGCTCTTTTCTTTGCCTGGAGTTTATACGTTTGGCCTGGAGATGTTTGAGGACGCTTTTTCATTTGATTGCAACTCGCCAAATACTTGTGGAAAAAAAAAAAAAAGTAACTCCACACTTGTCAGCCAGCCAGACGATATTCAACGCGGCTCGCTGGGATCTTTCGCCTTTGGTGTCAGGTTTTATAAGTCAGCCCGAGTGACTCTTTTCGAGAACATCGGTTGCGTTTCCAGGTTGAATTTGCCGTAATGGAAAACAAAAAAAGCTGCAGTCTGTGACGCAATAAAAAAAACAAAACCAGCTTTTTTTTAAAGGGGCGAAATGGAAGATGGAAGATACAGAGGAGAGTCACATGCCAGAGAGAGATGATCAAGTCTGATAAGGAGAAGAAGAAACAAGTCAGCAGTTGAAGGGAACAGATTAAGCGCTGTAATGAATGTGTTGTAATCTTGGCAGTGTTGATCTCATTATTTGTTTATTTCTCCTCACACCTGCCTGGACATGCCGTTCCACAATGTTTCCCCTCTTCATTAGTAAGGAGCTACTGCTGTGCACTAATGCATGTACTCTGCTGATGTTCATGTCTCGGGCGTTGGTGTCTGTTTGTGTGCGCTGCTCGACGTCTGCCTGTGTGTGTGTACACGCTGGCATATTTTTTCCTTCTGATTAAACCCCTGTGGTGAAGCGATACCTCCCATGTCTCTGAAAACTCCTCCTGTTTTCTGACCTTTCTGTCGAATGTGTGCGCGCACACACTCGCGCGTGCACACACACCTATCACATGCGCACATGTCCAGCAGGTGATGGATGGTGTTATTACCTGAAGCTTTTAAGGGGCAGAAAGGTGCTTAAGAGAACAAACACACCTGACTGTTTGTGCTTCATCATCAGGAATTAACAGTCAGATACACCCACGCACACGCACACACACACACACACACATATCCAACATATGCGGCAGCCTTTGAAGACATTAGCATTTAGCAAGGGAAGACAGTATGTTCTCGCCCAATTTTGTTTTCTGTTTTTCCTCGCACACACTCTCTCACCTGTGAAAATTATTCATTAATGATTTATTGAGACTCACACAAGCCGGCCATGCTTGAGAAGCTGAATTAAGCTTTGCATTTCTAACACAGCATTAAGTACAGATAAACACGCGCGCGAGCACACACATATACACACACATCTTTTTTCATACATTTATTGTTGCCATAGTGGATCTGCATTGGGGCATTTTAGCACTTGACATGACCTTGATCTGTTGCTCGACAGAACAACACCAGTGAGGAAGTTGCGTCTGTGGGCTGATCACGCTCCAGGTAAAAGTGATGATTCAAAATGCATATCATTTTGCTGATAGCCCACATGTCACTCCTGGAGTGGTAATGCAGACATATTACTTTCATCCGTCTCTCTTTCTTACTTTCCCCCTTTCTGCCCCCCCCCCATCCCTCCTCCCCCTCTGCCCCCACTCCTCTTCCCCTCTGTCTCCCCCATCTCCATTTTTGCTGATTGCTTTGCACCATTAATATTTCATGTGTAATGTGGCTCTTTTGGATAGTGTGAGCATGTGTATGTGCCCCCGTGAGCCTGCGTGTACACACACACACACACACACACA
>JAOXYL010000061.1:17009523-17019655 GCA_028564955.1 Terapon puta
GTGTGTGTGTGTGTATGTGTGCGTGTGAGAGGTTGGGTTTGATAGTTGTCGCAAGTGCATGCTATTGTTTGTGCACACGCGTGTGTATTTTTGTGTGCGCATTGGGCGGAGTGGTAATGCATCATAGGCTTGAGCCTGTGTGTGCGGCTAAAGCGTTTGTGTGTGCATGTGTGTAACTGCATACCTGTGTGTGTGTGTGTGTATGTGTGTGTGTGTGTGTGTGCATGTCCATGTGTCATAAGGGCTGTGGCCTGGGTGTAGATGGCGTGTGACTGAGCTCTGTGGATAACGAGGAAGAAGTGTAAGGAAGAAAAAAAAAAGTAATTCAGAGCTATAAAAATAAAACCCAGTATCTTACATGCTGCTTATTATGTCTGCATTTATTGTGTTACTGTTTTTTATTCACGCATCAATATTATAAATAAATGATTAAATTAATAATTAAAATGTGTTTATATTTTTTCACAGTGAAGACCTTAAAACTGCGTGGGCTTGTTTATCGCAGCGTGTGGAGGGCAATTTTACAGAGACGCTCTGTGTTGTTGGAGGCCCTCTGGACATGTTAGCATGCTATTGATAATCAATACAGCTTCTGTCCCACTATTTCGACATCAAAGGAGTTTTAGCCCCTCTCCTTCTTTCTTTTTCTCTCTCTCTCATCCTCTGTGTCTACCACATAAAGCACACAGACATGATGTACGGAGGCACTTGCGCAAACCCAAGTGAGTTTACAAATCTGCAAACAGATGCATACGCTCAGATAAAGGCGCTCACACAAATGTAAGCATGCACGTAGACACAAAGGTATAAGATGGCAGACTAATACTAAGAGGCTTCTTTCATGATGTCTGTTTTTATTTGCCTGAAGAAATTAAAAGGCAAGGTGGTGTCAAGAGTGTGCACAATAACAGTAATATCTGTGGTAGAGATTTTTACTTAGGCTGTTTTTTTCTAGTCTAAATGTACGCCGCTGCCTGTTGTTACTGCAGTTGGTATGTTTTTGCGAGCTTAACACACTTGTGCTTTGTAAGAAAAACAATACCAGAGACAATCCTCTCAACATTAAACAATAATGCGTCACGATTTTGAGGTCGACTAAATGCTGTTCCAGAAGAATGTGCCACACAACAACAGTTTCCACTTCAGGTCTGCCTTCCTCCGTCTCCATGATATCTACAAAAGCCATGGTAACAACGTTGCCATGACCACCTTTAAACCACTGGCAACAGAGTACATATTGGGAAAGTAATGTTAGAAAATGATGCTAAAGATTTCTCTGCTGAGGACAAAGTGAGACTGATGATTCAAAACGTCACATTTGGACTTTATTTGGCAGGGACGTGCAAAATACTTGAACGCACGTAACCGTCCGCCCACCCTTCCACCCCCGCGTCCGCGCACGCACGCACAAAAACATATGCACAAACACACAACACACCCTGAACAGATCGTCTGCTCATAAGTAGAGATAAATTATAGATCATGTTCCCACTCAGAGCTTGTGCCTCTGCCAGACAGAGTTTCGGCCTGAAATGCTGAGACAGTGTTTCAGCGACTCATCTCGGTCAAAAGTTAGAAAGAAAATAGTCACGGATGACAGATAGAGTGACATTTAAGCATTTACCCTGGTGTTCCAGTGTTTCTGGATGAAGTTGCTTTTCACACTAACTTAGCCTACACAGAAATCTTGCTAGAAGTTTCTTGTATTTGATCGATTGGGTTATTCTTAAAACAGGCATATAATTCATATGTTGTAAAAAGACAATCAAACACACTGTATTTTACATTACAGATGCTCTTCATAGTGCTGAAGTGCTTATACTCTGTGACATATGTGACATGTGTCCTTTTCCTCCCAAGGATGAAAATAGTCAATTGGTTTCTGCCTCAAAGGTATTTTTTTCTCATCTTGTGAGTATTCAGGTAATATCTGAAATTTTAAAAGCAGATATTTTCTATTTTAGCAGATACATTTTAAAACTACTAGATCTCTTTTTTTCTTTTAATTTTTATTTGTAGCCGACAGCATTTGGCAGAGTTTTGAAGATTCAACATTTGGCTCTTTTACCATAAATTTGGAGCAGGTGCTTCAGGAGATCAGATATCAAGTCATGTGGAGTTGGAGGATTGTTTTTGGACGTTCACACATTTTACCCTTGTCACTTTATGCTCTTTCAGTTAATAAAAAAATACAATATCCTGCCATTTCTCAACTTAACTAGATGACAATCCCAATCACTGGGCGAGGACGGGGTTTCATTTTTTGGTAATTCTGCCTTGATCTGTTTATTACAAGGGGTTGAAGAGGGTAATTATATATTTTATTGCAAAAACAATACTTCTATTTAGTTCTCTTAGTGAAACAGAAATATTTGCTTAATTATTTGCTAAACTGATCTTTACGAAGAAAAGTAATAAATAAATACAGAGGATTGTTTTTGCTGAATATATTTTTCTGTGAAAACCTTTGTCCTCATGCATGAATTATTATACTGCTTAGTCTGTTACTTTTTAATTAAATCCCACCATCCTTATCCAAATGTATTTCTCCTTAAGGGCATTGTATTTGTTTTTAAATAAACCCTTGTTCTCCATCCCTTGGTGCAACTTCTTACTCACAAAGTTATCTGTCTATTAAGCGAGGGGCCCTTCAACCCCACCCAGTATATTATTAACTTCTGCTTCAGAAAAAACAAAAAGAAAACCACTTCAGTGAGCAGAAAGATATGTTAGATTGGATTACATTTATTTAAACTCAAGTTTGACAGCAATATTGAAAAAACTTGTTTATTTTCTGCAGAACATCACGACGTATCGGATCAAAAACGAGTGACAAGGATAAAAGAGTACACAGGGATAAAAAAGATTCACCAACAGAAACAAAGACAATAAAGGTTATTACTATTGAGAAGATTATATACATAAACACTATATATATATATATATATATATATATATATATATATATATATATATATATATATATATATCAGGAGGGATTTTATATTTTCAACGTGACAGCCACTTTTGGTCACTGAATACTCTCATCCGCCCATGAAAAGGGGCTATATAAACACCTTTGAACTTGGGAGTCTTCAATGATTTCAATGACACATAATGACAATAATGCAGGAGATGCAGCAGCTCCCTCTTCCTTTTTGTTGTAAAGGGACAAAGTCTGAAAGAAACCAGAGAGGTCACATCATAGCAGCCTAATGTGATCTCTTTGTCTTTGTTATCTAGTAGCAGAGGGGGAATTACAGATAGAAAACAGCATAACGGTAACTTAATAACACCTCTTTCTGAGCCTGTCTCTACAGTAGCTCTGCCTCTATGTGTGCGTCTCTCTCTTTAAGCTGCTGACTCTGCAGAGCTTTACATTGACCGGTGTTCTAATTATAGACTGTACGTGAACTTGGTTGACTGGTATGTGATTGTGTGTGTGTCCCGTCCTGCGTACCTTTCTATTCCCAGGAGAGTTTTAAAAAAAAGGAAAAAAAAGGGCAGGTCTGTGTGCAGGTCATCCATGCACATATGGGTGACGTGTGTGCGCACCTTGCATGTTTAATGCATGCTTTCTCTTCATATGCATGTGTGTGTATATGTCTGCTTGTGTGCACGTGTCTCTGCGGGTGCATGTGAGTCTCTTTCGACCGCTTTATTTCTTTATTTACCGCTAATCCCCATCTCTGGCCAAAAATACAGACCGAATCATCTTCATCCACGGGACTTTTGGGAGGAGCTGAAGAAAGGCGGAGGGACAAAATGAGGGGAGTGAAGAGAGAGGTGGGGGGAGACTTAAGGGAAGAAGGGAGACAGAGGGGAGAGAGGGGAGGAAGTGGAACTCCAGGGGGTCATTTAGGTGAAGATAAAAGGGAGGCGTGATAAAGTAAACGGAGAAGGAATGACGCACACAGAGGGACGGGAGTGTGAAAACGCAGAACAAGCAGCTGCACCGAGGGATGCAGGGAGAGCGGCTTAGGTATGGTGTGTGCTTCGGACAAACCGGTTTGCACAAAGTGTCTGAGCATGTCTGAGAGCAAAAGTGCTTGTTTAGTCGCTCCGTATGGCCAAGGTAGGACAAAAAAAACCCTGCCGTGTGGTGCAGGTATCTCAGTGGTATAACGTGCAGTGGATCCTGGTTCGAAAAGGGTCCCTTTGCTGCCCGTCTTCCCCCTCTCTCTCTCCTGTCTTGCTTGTTTCTCTCTCGCTGTCCTATCTATAAAAACAACAAAGTTTTCTGTTTTAATAGAAAGTCTAACAAAAAAAAAAACACACAAAAAACAAAACAAAATCCCTGCTGTTACAGAGGGAGGCCACAAGATGTGATAACCATTTTAATGGGGATAACAGTGCACATAATATTGAAGTCACTGTGTAGCACTCTGATATAGACACAGAAAAGAAAGCGGAGGAAGAACTTGTGTGAAAAATAAGAAAGAAAGGGAAGATTCAGGAAGAAAGAAAGAAAGAAAGAAGTTCAGATCGCATTCTTTCTCACCTCCTCCGGAGCTGATCGCTGTGACAAGTGGGCGTGCTTGTCAGATTGTCTGTCTCCGAAAAGTTGCAGAAATTGTCGGAAAGGCGTGTGCGGTGGCGAGGACGTTTTCAGATGCCGCTCCATGACTGGTGAAAAGAACTTCCTTTGGCACGTACTAACAGCTTTAAGGTGTGTTCAGAGTGAACGCAAAGTGAATTTTTGAGGCGACACATGTCGATGTGAAGATGCCAGTCAATACAAGGAGATGCTTACGGGCCAGACAAAATAAGAACAGAGTAAAAATATGTCCGCCGGAGTTGAAATGTTTCCCTTTGAGCCTTCTTCTTGTTCTTTTATTCTCTTATTCTGTGGCTTGGAATGCCACTTGAAAAAGACACAGAGACGAGAGAAAGATGAGTGAAACCAGAGAAAAGTAGAATAAAATAAAGAGCTGTATTTCCTGGTGAATGAGATGCCAGTGTTCGTCCAGACTGTCACATAAATGCACACACCAGCACTCTACAGCAGACGCACATGGCCAGACCATATGTGGCTAGCTAGCTACAACTAATGTCTGTACAGCTGATACGCTGCCTGTTTGGATGAATAAATCTGGACTGCAAAAAAAAAAAAATCACTTTAGCTGTCAAATTTGTGCAGATATTGGCCTCAGTCTGAAGAAGAAGATCTACAGGATGGAGGAGAAGAGGGAGACTGCAGAAGTGGAGGAGGATGAAGAGAGGCCTGGTGTAAAGGAAAACTGTCACGGGTGAAAGTTGGGATAGCGAAGAGCACAAGCGGACCACCTCTCACTATGGAAACAGGGCTGGAGCTCACTGAGAGCAGTCCATTGTTGGGAGAAAAAAAAACTTTCAAATAGTTGAGAGGGGAAATGGGGAGAATGGAGAGAACTGTGCATGAGGGGCAGACAGAGATGAAGGAGTGAAAGAGGGAGAGAGAGAGAGGAGAGAAGACAGGAGAAAGGGACTGCCAAAGAGGGAAGGCTGAAGGGGTGGGGGGTGGGGAGATTTTTAAAAAAAAAGGAAAGACACAATGTAAGGATTTTGGGAGAGAGGGGGGTGAGAAAGTTTGAAAGAGACGGAGGGATGGAGCGGGAGGAGAGAGGGCTGGAAAGTCAGAGAGAAAAAGGGAGGCGGAGAGAGAATCAGGCCATTCATCCATGCCTCTGGAGACGGACGCAGTCTGAATTCAGGATAACTCATTCAAAACGCCAACTCCACTTTGTCCCACAGCACCTCTGTCAGTCTCTGCTATAGTTACCAAGTGGCTGGGACACATCCAGAATACCTTAACACCATGACTGACAGCAATTTGCAGTATGTGACACCCACATCCACACACTCTCTCACACACACAGCACAGAACTTCACACATGACACACTGCCGGTTCCTCATGCGATGTTGTTCGAGTTTTCTGGGCAATAAACATGATCAGAGTAACACCCTGGAAAGCCATGTTTGTTACTAATGTGCAGTCTAATGGGATTTCTGATGATAAATAATACACACATGTGCACACCCGCCTGCATACGCGGGACACGCACAAACACACTCCGCATGCCCGAGGATAAATGCTGGAGTGTTGTCAGAACCCCACAATCTCCATTCTCTGGCACCAGAGAGTTTCCTTAACCCTGTCAGATAATTGGTCTCCAGGGATGCGATGCTGCTTAAAGCTAAAAGTTAAACCTTAATAAGGCTGTAAACACACACACACAAACACACACACACACACACACACACACTCACACACACACACACACGCATGCACTGACGTAAGAATAAACGTTAAAGACGTATGCAAGAGTGAGGCATGCGGGATACAAGCACATCTACACACAAACAGGGGTGGAAATCATTTGAATCTGTGTTGTTACAGCAAAAATGAAAGGTGATAAATGCCGGAGCAATAAAAAAACAAGTCAATCAATTTAGCTGCCTTTGCATTTTAGCCTCTCGGGCAACAAGAAACACAAATAGAGGCACACTGGTCTGGTTATGATGGTGTTTTTTTTCCACCCAGACATGAATGTTTTTTTGCAGAGTTTTTCTTTGCAGCTCTGTGTTGTAGAAACAGCAGCACATCCCAGCAGTGTTTTGACCAAGTTCCCTGCCTGTGCAACTCTATGTTGGTGTGCGCGTGCAGGTCTGTGTGTCTATATGTGTAAGTCTGTGTGACCTTGTCAGGAGCGCTCCTATTTAATCATCTCGGGGAAATCTCAAACATTCCTTTAAAATTGAACATGAAAGGTAACCTTCTCTATTTTTACTCGCTGTCTCTCTGCAGAGAACCAGGGAATTATCTTTTTCGCTCTGCCTTGGATCTGTGGAAGGCGCATGAATAGCATGGAGAGGGGGAGAAAGGAAGGGAAAATGACACACACACATTCAGAGGAAGATAGGGACAGGGAAGAGTGAGAGTGAGTGGGTAGACAGAGAGGGGAAAGAGTGACTGAAAGAGGAAGAGTGACAGCCAGACAGGAAGTAAGTTAGAGGGAGAAAGTGAGGCACAAGGAAGAAAAAGCGGCGGAATGAGGCGCCAGGGAACATGGGGCTGCTGGCGAAGCACTGAAGCAAGATAAATATTTTTTATAATGCAGAATGCTCCAATCCTGAAGCGCAGAATAAGATGTCCATCTTCCAAGGTGCAGACAGAGGATGCTGTAATGAGGCAGTGGTTCATTGTGGCAAACAGGAAACCCAGTTTGAAGTAAGTCAGAGATCCATCTGACAAATGATAATATGTCATTAAACCACACTGCGTCCACAAATTAACGAGACACCTTCACTGGGTGCGCTCCTCGTGCCTATCAGTCTCTCTTATTTGCTGTCTTCAGAGAGGTGGAGGACAGCCGGCTAAGTGGTGGTGTTGGCTGAGCCTGAGGAGGGAGCAGGGAGACCTCACGTTTGGCTGGGCTGAAATATTTAAGGAAGCCATCCAAAGCCTATTTCACTCAGTCCGTACCCAGTGGGGTCAGTCCCATCAGAGACCAATTACAACCGCTGCTGAACCACGGATGAAAGCCTCGATCAAAGGAAACAATGCACAGAGATAGAGTGCGCGTGCACACACACACACACAATGACATGTATGATCATGTCCTTGCAAAATGAGACCGTGTAGGATCACATGTATACAGCGTGCGCACGCTTGAGGAAACCACGCGTCCTCACTCGTGCACATTTCTCTCCTTCTTCTTCTTCTATTGTCGCCTCTCTCACCCGTTCTGTCTCTTGATCCTTATTTCTCTGTTTCTTAACAAACACAATAATCCTTCTGTCTTTTACAGCTCCACCAAATCCCAAAGGCTTCACAGTAACACTCGGAGAGACCCACATACCAAATGTTCCGCTCCCGAATAATATTTATGTAAAAAAAAAACAAAAAAGTCTTCCTTGAGTGCAGAATTAACCAAGGACAGTGAGAGGTGAGCGGATGCACATTTACAAGCATGCACACACACACACACGCAGTCTGTCCATCGGTGATTCACTCTGTCTGCAGCGCGCACTCACATGCACGTTATGTTCCCATTGTGACATGCAGACTCGTACGCACACGCACGCCACTAGAGCATAAATCATTCATAATGATCATTAAAAGGAGAGAGAGGGGACATAGGTAGGTGGAATAAATCGCCTCTCTAGCCCCCTCCCTTAGTCACAGTGATGTGAACTGACAGGCCACCAGATAAGGAGCAATTACCCAGAGTCATCTGGGCCAGAGAGCATAAGGCGCAGACACACACACCCCCCCAGATACACTCACGCGCAGGTAGGCAGAGGCACGCAAAAAGAGAAGGCCGCGCACACCCTGTGACATGGAGACACACTCGCATGCAGAGAGACTGACACGTGTAAACACACGGCGACACAGATGATCTCTCTCACTCACACTTACAGTTACACTCACCTTGATTTATTCCTCTTTTTCTCCCCGGCTGGAGGGGAAAAGGTTCAGTCTCACTCTGTCTTCCTTTTCGTAAGCCCCAGGGAGAGAAGGCACTTAAGATAACATAGACACGACACATGTTGAACTGGGGCTGCCGCCGAGACATACGGAGGCAGAGGAGGAACAAGAGAGCTCTATTCAAACAGAGATAAAATACCTCTTCTTGACTGGCAATTGACGAGCCTAGAGGCTGGGGCTGGATTGGGACTGTTTAGCGCCCGTTGTATTTACATTGCAGTTTTCCCTGCTTGGCAATAATGAGTTTAATTTTCATGAAAAATCTCCTTTATGTTGTCATTTAAAGCAATTTTCATTACTTCAAGTGTCTGCCACAAACAGGAATAAAAAAATAAAAAAAACATCAAGGCAATAAGTAATTTTGCTGTGGTTGATGTTGGTTGACCTCTATTTTAATTTAGCGAGGGGTTGCATTCGTTTAATATCCATAGCATTTTCAAATAAACATGTTTAATATGCTCTGCACAGTGAAGTATAAAAGCATAATGTCTATGTCTAATTTTAGGCAGTTCACTGCATTATCAATTTATACTTGGCAGACTAAACAGAGAATGATTTAACTGCAACCTTAGGGAGTATATAAAGTGGATTCAATTCTGTATGCACGCTGTAAGACCAAACAAGCTGAGGCATTGTTGCATCCATGTGTGAGTGGCACAGCCTGCTTGTTTTTATTGGCTAAACTGAGATCGAATCATTTTTGCTGTCTTACCAAGCTGACAAATTTCCTTTTTCCCATTCTTTACAGCAGGGGGGCCGAGCCTTTTTTAAACCAAGATCTACTTCAAATGTTTCTAGTCTGTTGAGATCTACCAGTTCACACAGCCATCCATAGTGCTTGCTGACATTTAAAAAAGAACTGCATTGCCGCCAGTGACATATTTATTTACACTGCACACAGGAAACCAACACATCCAGCTGACAATGAATTCATTTTAATACCTAAGTCTGACCTCTGTCACTGGGAAGAGGAAGTTAGTTTCTCATTGTCAAGCATTCTGTCTTTTTGCGTCTGCACACGTGTGACCTGACCTTACAGCCGCAATGGAGTGGGGGCGTGGCGCTGGCGCAGCACAGCCATGAGAAAAATATTAAGAGTTGATTGATTACAAGGCTACTTCTCGCGATCGACTGAGAATTATTCCGCGATCTACCAGTCGATTGCGATTGCGTTGCAGCATGAGCATCTGATAAACACTTCCTTTTTAGTTGGTTCGGTTTATATATATGTATAAAAATGTATTTCACTACAGGGAAGCACTACACAATACTGGTTGTTTTAAACAAGAAAGAAAGAAAATCGGGGAACACTGGTGTCATTAGGAAAGGGACAGCCAGCATGGACGTCCTAGACCTTGAGCGAGGAGGATGCCAGAGTTGAGCTCACACAGTGTGATTAATTACAGCTAAATTATTTTTCTAAATTCTGCGTAAGGCTCATTAAATGAAGCCTTGGAGCCTTTGAACATCTGCAGTAGCTGTGGAAGTGAAGAGAAGCAGTTCACAAAAAAAAAAAATGCAAACATCCACAAAAGAGAAAGAAAAGCACGCTGTAAGGTAAATGAAATCTCTGCTCATGAAATCCAATAATAGAGCTCTTTAATTTATCGGGTTTATGTGTTCTGTGAACTCCACTTAAAAAAGGTCAAAAAGCATGTCAT
>JAOXYL010000061.1:17029151-17041757 GCA_028564955.1 Terapon puta
TTATGTATAGAGTTCGCTCTAACATCAGATCCGTACTTTTTCCCATTTGAAAGTATCTTTCACATTAGCTGGCCCCAGTGAACCACATTATTTAGGACAATGATGGATTTTGTTCATGCTCTAAGGAAATGGGATGAATCAGTGTGTTCGCTGGCCTAGCATGGCGATGTGTCCTCATTCCCAGGTCAATTGGTGGAAATAATTTGAAAGATTTTTATTTTTGTGTCTCATACATAATAAAATATTGATAACAGCAATAAACCGAGCTTCGACACAGACCAGAATATTGCTGAGCGCTTTATTAGCAAAGCACGATTTTTGGAAACAAGTGGTATATTACACCTCCTACAGTAGTTCAAATCAGCTTTCTGCTTCACCAGCAGCTCAGAATGCTGTTCTGCAAATTGAAAGTATAACTGACAGTAAACACAATAAAAAAAAAAGGAGAAAGTTTTCTCCTTTCCCATGTTTACACGAGACAGGCCTGATAGTGCATTATTAGTAATGCATCTTTTCCGGTCATGACCAGACCACTATTTGGCAATAAGGGCCCAAATTCAATCAAGCAAGCGCACAGTGGTAGGTCATAGGCGCATGTTCTGTGTGGGTGCCGCCACCAGCTATTTCAGTTCATGTTAGTGCAGCAGCGCAAAGTGCAAAAGGGCTGGATGAAGTGGAATATAGATCGGAGGGTGTTGTAAATTAACACATAGCCTCTCAGCCGCATCGCTGATCTCATTGCTTGGAAGTAGCTGTGCTGACCATAATGATGCTTGACGAAGAATTGGCTTCTCCAGCCAGTCATGTCGATTGAAAGTAGCAGAGAGGCTCCACAAATATTTGGTTGATGGTATGTGTGTGTTTTTAATTAAATAGAGCGATATTAATAATAATAATAAAAAAGTTTGGTGAAGAAATATTGTTGCATCAATCTAGCTGTGTTTCAGTCATAACTCTCTGCAGCTTTTCCCTTTTTAAATTGTTGCATCATATTTTAAAATGTGACACAGGAACGTTCACACTGAAAGTGCAGCTGTTTGCTGTTGAACAGAGGCGAGATTAAAGAGCTCCAGTAGTCCCATGTCTATGGAATAGACAGGCCTGGTGTGTGTAGAGGTGTGCGTGGTAACTTTAAAGCAGCCCGGTGTCATTTGCACATGATTTAATCAAAGTAAACACAGCGGCCAGTCGTGGTACTCCTCCAGTCAGAGGCTACAGATTATCCACCTGTCTGTCCTGCTGCCTTCAGGTGGCTGCAGGGATTTAATGAACTGAAGGCAAAGCTTGTCACAAAGCAAAGCAGCTGTGGAAAAAGGACACGGTGAGGATCACTCATGAATTTTCTTATAAATGCGGAGTGTTTTACTGGAGCTCCTGCTTTTGCCACGTTAAGTGTTATTTCTTGATGTTGACATAGATGACAGTCCCTGAGACGTGGCAGATATCCACACGATGTTAACTTATGCAGAGGTTGCCAAAGTAACTAGCCTCCGAGTGGCAATCTTGCAGCAGTTATAAACTCCTATCGTGCATTCAAAGGACTGAAAATAGCGAGGACTGTTATGAAATGAACCACACAGACAGGTTTAGGTTTACACATTTTTACAGCCTACCTGAGGCAAAAGCAAAAGAGATTAAAAGTGACACATCATGTCTTAAGGGTTATGTTAACTAATCAAGCTCATGTTTTTTTCTGACTGGAAAAACATGGGAAAACTAAAAATGTTCTTTTTCTCCACAACAGCAGAATATCCTCTATGCTAGACTGATCACGGATGGCTCTAATGGCCTGAACTGTTTCAAGATATTTCTTCATTTTCCTCCTGGTGTCGCAGCTGTACTTAGCCATAAGTGGCGAGGCGGGTCGGTGTCACGTTTACAGCAGTGACGTCAGCTCGGAGTTGACAGCTGCCCCACCGAGGCTTCAACTTCTCGTCCCGGCTGCCGACAAGCGCCACTAGCTCCTCGGTGTTGTGAACTAGTTTGACAGAGAAGATTGTGTGCTGGCAAATCACAGCGTGATACTGTAGTTGAGAGATCTGTGGTTTGTGTGTAGGTATTGCACTGCTCGGGGCTGTAATCTTGACACTTGTAAATATTTGGAAATAGAAAACTTGCAAATAGAACACTTTACAAAAGCCAGAATCGTTTGTAGTGCAGCAGCGAAGTGTTTTCTGCAGGGGTGGGAAGTCAAGCTTTGTTTTCTTTCAGTTTACTTTTTAAAAAATAAGTTCAGGTTCTGTAAATCTGCAGTTTCATTAGTATTGATGAGGGAAACTATGGATTGATTAGGGTGTTCTATGTGTATTTCTATTGGATGTTTTAGTGATGCTCACCCTGTGTAAATGAATGAGCACTGAAGTTTAGACAAATCTGAGCTTGGGTGGAGTTTTTACTGACTTGTGAATTTAAACTGATTTTCTATAGGTGTCTTTCTCCCTTGACCACAGTTAGGTCAAATATTAAACCCAGCTCACGGTAAGAATCTAGGAATAGCATTTTTTTCCACCCATGTTCATCATGGATAAACATGCTGACCTTTCAGAGCAAAGACAATAAATGTAGGCTGCTGTTAGTGCTGCAATTACAGGTAAAGTAATAAAGTGTGTTTTGGAGTCCCCGGAACTGGACAATAAAACTCATCAAACACAGGGACCATTGAGGAAGAAAGCTGTCTTAGACTAAAATAACCATTCGTGCTACTTCTGGGTTTGTTACAAAAATGAGTCTCTTCTGGTTTTTGCAAAAGTCATATTAAAATCTTTTGTCATGCTTTGCCATAAGTGACCAGAAGTACTTAATGTTTAAATAATTCAGTTATTTCTTTCTTTTTCCCCACTCTCTTCCCTTTCAGTCCCGATATCGTTTTTCGTTATAACCCTCCTGTGTAATGCAAAGGAGGCGCTGAGAAGTCTCAGAGTTCTGAGAAGCAGGTACATTACAGAAAGTACAATAGTCTGGGAGTCAACTTGCGAGTTGCGTTTGGATGTTGTGTTCCTGCGCACGCCCACATTCCCATTCCTGCTGTGCAAAGCGTCACTCGCGGCACAAGAGACTCGTTTGCGCTATAATCTCAGCAACCCCCGTTATTCACAAGTCACTTTCCCCCTTTCCTAGCTCCGTTGCTCTCATCAAATATTTCCAAATAGTTTACCTTAAATGGCCAAGCGCGAGAGCCGTCCGTCATCTGGATCTCGGCCACGAGCTGGAGGCTAAGAAACGATTTCGAAATCTAGCACACACGTTGTGATACCTCAGCAGACCCAGCAGACGCACAACACCAACGCAAAGCTTAACGGTTATGTAATTTATGGAAGTGTGACGAGGGGAGCTGTTGTTTAACTAAACGTCAGATCACGTGCCCTGACGGAGGCATAAATATAAAGAATTTGATTCATTACCTGCCGTGTTTCTACTTTACTTTTACGAAACGATTCAATCCGTGGGTGATGCCTGGGCCTTTGACGGCATTATGAGGCGAATATGGGTCAGAGTGACACTCAAATAGATGATTAGAGGATGTAATTTTTTTATGTAAGATACCTTATTGCCCGTAATGTGGATCGTTCACTGTGGGAAAACATTCCATGGTAAATGGGATGTTAAATGTTCAAAAGGTATGTTGGGCCCGTTCCCTTGAGTCTTTCATGATATTTCATAGCTCATCTTCCGACAGCACCACTTTACCTTCTATGCTTAATGCCTGCAGGAACACTTACAATGTGTTTGTATTTGAATTTCTAAAGAGCAAGGGTAGAAAGCTGTATTGAGCGAATGTATGAATGCGCAAGTGTATGTGCATACTGGAGGCTCGAGTGGTGTGTGTTTGTGCCGCGACGGCGAGAAGTGAAATTTGATGTGTTTGTGTGTGTCTGTGGCATGAAGAGCGAAGATGAGAGGCAGAGGTGATGCATGTTTTCCTTTTGGCTGAGGATCTCTGCCTTTAGGGGAATTCCCTCGGCAATACCCCTCGCCGAAGCCCTGAGGCCACATTACACACACACAGGCAGACATACACACACACGCACAGGCAGACACACACACACACACATTTGTGCTGCATTAATATCACCAGTGCGCACATACACATAGGGGCGCATAAATCCAAACATACACACTACAACCCAGACACGTAAACACGGTTTTCCCCACATTTTATATTCTGTTTGGTCCTTTGCCGCTATGATGATACGGGGGAACACATGAAAAAGGTCTGAAATAAAAGGAAGAAGATGGTGTACTGGGGCGACAGGGAAAAAAAATTAACTTTAATCTATTCCTTATTATTCTGCAGACCTGACTGAGTATCAAACATGTGACAGACAGGTGTCAAACTTGGCATTCTGTGACAGCTCACACGCTCGTGCACTCAAAGGGTCCAGACTCTAATCAGTGTCCCGCGAGTCATCACAATGTCTGCTCATGCTTAATCGTTTCTCCTATATAATGTTTGTGCAATGTTCATTTTCCTTGACGAATACATTTTATTTATTTATTTATTTATTCGTTCATTTTTGATGAAACTAATTACTTTCACTGGCAACATTTCTTTTCCACTCAGGAAGTCTTACAGTTCTGTTTGGCAAAGGACTTGATTTTGACATTGGATACTGCTGTTTTGCATCCTGCATCCCACGCTTTGTTAGCTCAGACTTAACAGACAAGATATATTATAATAATATGTTGGGTTTTTTTGTGTTCTGGACAGAGCCAGGCTCTTTACTTTACTGCTTTCAGCCATTCTGCTGAGTTAAGTTCACCACCTCATGGCTGTATTTTCATACTCATCAAACTTGCAGGTGTTGGTGCACTATTGCATTTGTGGAAAAATACATTGTATCAAGCCTTTTGTGGCTCCACAGAGATCTGCGTGGAGTCTAAAAGAAGGGAGTTTATCAGACCCTTGCAGCCTGCTTCTCATTTCTGCTTGAGGGCACTTTAGCAGCTGCTATCATAACAGACCCGAATCTCTGACTGAACTGTCGACGGATGGGTTGCATTACAGGTAGTACAGATGCAGGTTTTGATGAGGAAGAAGAATGTGTCGAATAAAAAAAAATACAGTGGGTGTTTCTCAGTTTCAAGGAAGTATTGTCAAACTAATGGGTGCATGTTGTGTATTCTCTGCAATCCTCAGGCACCCACAGTCGGATGTGCATGGACGTGTCCCCCGATTTGGAAAAAGGCAAAATATAACATAAGCTTTCAGTTATTTCACCTCAGCTGTCCATCCAAATCTGTTTCTGAACACATTTGAGGCTACGAGGAAGCACTGCAGTTGCTAAATCCTCATTCATATTTGATCTAACATGTTAAAATTTGTTCGTTCGCGTTTCCCATCCCTGGCTGAGAGAGAGGAGATGGACAGTGATGCAATATGGTTTAAAATGTCTGTATCTTCACCGTGAATTGTTGACACTGAGAATGTGTTCCATCAAAGTGAAGCAAAACATGTTATTGCCAGTATAATTTGCTGATAAATATAATCAATATTTAACTACCTACCTCTCAAGGTATCTTAAAGCTAAGTTAATCATAGAAATGCATTAACGGCACCTGTTGGACTGAAGTGTGGAGTAATTCAGCCACACTAGCATACTCGCCTCGCCTCAGATCTGACTTCGAAAGACATGTCCTACCAAAAAAGTCTCCTTGACTTTAAGAAACACCCGGTCTGCCTGAGTATGTGGCATACATATTGCTTCTTTTTACAAAAAACGAAAACTCCATTGTGGGTTGGACAGTGTTAAAGATGTGCAACGTTAAATAAGTGTGGTATTCTTTCATTGGAAAGATATGAGAGTGGTAATCATCTGTCTAACTAATTCTCAAGAAAGCATTTTTTTTCATTTCCATTACCTAAACCTAACCATTAAGAATTAACCATGATTTAGTTGCAGAGAATAGACACTAGAAAAACAGCGTTACCAGTAAATATCTAGCTTATTCTTTCATTCCAAACATTATCCTTCAGTCCAGGCAGCGTTATAGATTCCAACAAAGCGTATTTTCTAATGCTAATTATATGTACATGAACATATCTTTTTAGAAGACTGGGTTGTCACTCTGTGTCCGCAGGGACAGCACTGAAGCACAAAGGTGTCAGCTATTGTAATCCGTCTGGTTGTGGCGACAGATTGCCTGTGGGACCGACTTAGCCGCTCAACAAGGAGGGAACGGCAGTGATGCAGTCCACAAATGGAAAGGAACAAGAGAAAAGAAGCAAAATAAGACAGAACGAGCTGATTGATTATGCTGAAGATTGGAAAGAATGGCTGGGAGGGGTGGAGGTGGACCCTATGTGTCTGTGTGTGTTTGTGTGTATATGTGTGTGTGTATGTGTGTGTGTGTGAGCGTGCATGTGTGTGGAGAAAGGGGAGGGTGGGGTGCTGGATAGATAAATGACATGATATGTGACACTTTCAAATTTACAATTCTGACCCCTAACTCCCTCTGCTCGCCTCGTCCTCACAGAGTGACACACGAGCAGCCCTGCACACACGCGCGGCACGCATGCATTGTAAATCAGGTTTGATCTGTCAGAGGAGCGTGTCTTAGCTGTCAGTCGGCAGCGTTTGAGTGTCAGATGAGTGTTTTGAGTGTCAGGAGATGAGCAAAATGTGAACGTGTGTGTGTGTGTGTGTGTGTGTGCGTGTGTGTTGTGGGGTCGTGTGTGCATGTTTGACTCCGGTTGTTTAACAGGCGTCTGTCACTACAGGGGCTCCAGAGCTCCATCAGTGAATTCCCTTCTCGTTTAATTTAACTGCCTCATTGTCTCCTGTGTGGTTTGCAGAGGTTGTGCTCTTTGTTTTTGTATCCATCCAATTAGCAACCATTTTTGTTGGCATAAATTCAAATAAATATTTTTAGTGGGAAACTTAAGTTTTATAAGTTATTGTTAAAATTGAGAGGGTTATTTTTAGCAGTGTAAGAGACGCCTGTCAATAAGCTTCCCATATCTTGTGTTGTGGGGGGTTTCTATCTTATCATATGAAGATAAAATCCTTCTTTTTCCTCAGTCGTATTAAAACTGAATTAGTTTCTCCACCAACATACCTGTAATAACTGGAATATTCTCTAAAGACAAACCTTAATGACATTTCAACTTCAACAAAGCTGGTGCCAAGAAGGAGGAGAAGGGCTTTTCTATTTCATTTCTTGCACCACAAGTCTCATTCTTCATTTATCCGCAGACTTAGAATCAATCTATTGTTTGGAAGTGAGCTTTCTTGTGGATTACTTGAAATCGTTTTTGTATACACAAATCATAGAAAGTTACCCAAGGTGAGGTTTGTTAAGAACAAGTTACTTTCACTCTAACACTTGTCTCACTAAAAATCATTTCAGCAACTTTATAACTGTAACAACTATGATACAACCGCTTTGACTTTGACTTTTTAACCCAAGTTAGAATAATTAAACAGTCTCCGTGTGAGGCTCATTATTTTAATTTTCAACAAATTTCTAAAAAAAAAAAAAAAATTATTTTTAAAAGAACACCATCGGTTTAAGCTTTTATCTCAACACATGCCCATTGTTGTGTATCATGCACAACAATGTGCAGTTTTTCCTCAACTATGTCCTGTGTATTTTCTTTTTTTTTTTTAAAACAGCAAAAGAGTTCTTTTTTCCTCTCTTCTCTTCTTTTCTTTCCAGACAACACTTCTCGTTGTCGTACAGCCCAGAATGCATTTGACCCACTCGATCCGGAGGCGCTTTGTGGCTATCATTGGTCACTTTAGATGCCTTTACAGGCTTATCAAATATTAACATCACACCAATTACCCAGCTTTGCTTGACTTAGCAAAGCGTCTTGGTTGGGATTATTTATTATTGCTGCCACTGCTCGCCTCCCTCCCTTTGGGGAAATTATTTAGAGCCACCATTAACTACTGTCTACTAGTTTAAGGCTCTGCTACCTTGGTAGCTGTTGTTCTCTGCGCTATACAGCACTGGATGTCCCAGTCTATATATGTATTTGTGTGTGTGTGTACATTAAAGTTAAAATTTAAGCCACTATTTGTTTTGTTGCTGTTCGCTCAGTGGATGTCTCCTTAACTTTTATTGCACTTTTTATCTTTAACTGACCTCTTCTTAATACTTTCCTCCACCGTCTTCTTCCCTCTCGTCCTCATATCTTTCGTCTCCGTTATCTTCACTTCGTTTTGTCCTCAAACCACCTCTGAATCTGTCACTATTTCTTCTTTGTGTTAAACATTAATATCCCCTTTATATATTTTTTCTTGTCTTTTCTTCCTTCGTTTCCTTGTGTCTGTGACAGACACAAGAGCAAAGGCACAAAGCTTTGCTGTCAGTCAGTGAAGGCTGATAAAGAAGAACAGGTTATAATTTCACTCTGACATATGCATACACACACGCGCACACACACATGTGCACACACACATGTGCCTACACTCACACATGCACACACACACACATACACAGTTTTGATTCATGCCATCAATTATATCAATCACATATTAAACAGCAAGTGTTATCTTAGTGCTTAATTACCAATTAACAGTGAATGATTAACTGGCAATTTACAGCACAGAGCCAGTAGATTGAAAATGTGGGCAGAAGCAGTGAGCGCAACACAAGGACACATGGAAATTACAAAGGATTTATGCCTGTTGATTTGTGTGTGGGGTGTACGTGTGTTCCTACAGTAGTTTCATCCACTTGCGTGACTGTATTTCTTGTACGTGTGTGCGCGTGTGTGTGTGCACATGTGCCTGACCGAGTGCAAGCTTAATCAGTTGTATTGGGTTTGTAATGTCAGTGCGAATCCCCACCTTCACGGAGATTTATCATTCCAGCATTGTGAACGTTGTCACGTTTTATCTGAGCACGCCTGCTCCATTAATGGAGATGAGCGCGAGGACAGCTTTTCATGTCATTAGCAAAACATGATACGGCCATGATTTAAGACTTCATTGGAATAATGCTTAATGCATTCAGAACCCAACAATGCACAGCTACTACATAATAAGGAGATGGCATTACAGCTTGTCTTTTAAAATGAAGGGAAAACCGACAGCCCCCCTGATTTAGAGAGCCAAAGGTGACAAATTAAACCTGCAGTGTTACGGCCCAATTAAGAGCCTTACTTCTGAAACCTTTTCTTTTTATTCACCAGAACCTCATTTATAATTTATTTCATCAAACACATATAAGTTTGGCATCCAGCTGACAACAAAACAGTATGTGGTCACTGCGAAGGTTATTCCACCTCTGCATCTCCAGGACTTGTCTCCAGCTACGTCTGTGCAGGAGACAAATCAAAGTGCAGGAGTTGTGCGGCAAACACGCCCAAAACGGCATCTGTGATGGCCGAATTTGTAAGCGCAATGTTGTGTGTGGTTTAGGGAAAACTTGCATTACTGCAGCGGTGGTAGATTATTTGAATCACACACTAATTGGGCCGCTGTGTTAAATGCACTTTGATGCTGGATGTGAGTATATTCTGCGACTAGATGAAGCAGTGTAGCATTGTAATATTTCTGCGTGGTGCATATATTTACATATTCCTTCATGGATTTAGGATTGAGTTGAAATTGAGCCCAGGAGTTTCTGCCTCTGGTGAATTTAATTTGTTATGACACTTTTCCTGCTGTAGAAGACTGAATTATCTTGTGTGTGCGTGCCTGCCCACTTGCACATTCACCCTTGGAGACATTCCTCAAAGCAACGACTCATTTTCAATCTTTAAATACGCTGAAAGTCAGATAGACACACTAGCGCACATAACACCCACACACACACACTCACACACACACACCTCTATCTATCTGCAAACAGGGCAGGTATGTGAGAATGGGTGTAGCGAGAAGCATCTCCCCCTCTCGCTCTGCAGGAGATAACACACTCTCCTTTACACTGTCTCAAGGACTCTAAAAAGAGTGAGACAGAGAGAGAAAGGGAGCAACTCCACCACTAAAATGTGCCTGTTGTACAAATCTCTCTTGTGATTGCACACTGAACAGAAGGGTTTAGATAAGGTTCAAAGCAGCTAGCCACTGTGGTAACTACACATATTCGTTGTGTCACGCTGAGGCTTAAGACCTAACTTTAAATTCCAGGCATTGGCCCGGCTTGTGTGCTCTGCTGTGTGCAGCACTGCTTCAGCGGCAGTGTCATACTGCTAATAAGGAACACCATGTTAATACAATGCACCCACACTGAGCTTTCTCCAAGGGGACACATTTTAATGGCCTTTTTTTGTTTTCGTAAGCAGTACCCTTACCTGTAATACAGCATATGTTACTTATTCTGATGGTTGGTAGTGGTCCAAGTGTGAATCCAGAGGCTGAGGATTGAACCACTTGACTGTCTTGGCACACCACCACAGGTCTGGTTTCTATGGATAGGACTGACCTCTCCCCTCTCTCTCAAACAGGCTCCCTCCACCTCCATCTCTCTCTCTTTCTCTAAGGTCCTGTGCACCCTCCGCTAAACTTCCAGAGCACGCACACCTTTCTCAGACGCAGAGACAAAGAAGCCATTTGAAGCAACAGACAACGATGCTGCGAGGAACATCTGCACTCTCTCTTCCAGTGTCCCGCTGTTCATTATTATCATTATTGCTTGGGCGGGAATCCTAGAGTGCGATTCAGAATCAGACCTTGAAAATGAAGCTCAATGAGGCTAATCTGTGCCATTTTATCTGTGCAAGGGCCTTTTCATTTTGGATGAAAAAAGATGCTCCCATTTGTGTCGTAGCTGAATTACTCAAATGCATTATTCACTTAAAGCTCTAATCAGTGTTTTTATATTAACAATGACAGCGTGTAATGTCAAAGGGGTCACTCAGAGTGAAAACCCTGCAGATACCTGGCTCTTTAATTCTCCTGAGCAGCTCAGGAGTTTCAAGCGTCCTTAAGCTCTGCTCACATTTACTCTAATCCTGTCAACTCTGTCTCCAGCCACTGTAGGCACTTGTTTTAAGCAAAGGAGCTTGACTAACCTGGAGCAATCAGCTGTCAAAGAGCTAAATATTTCCCAGGCTGAGACCAAAACAGAGCTAACAGAGAGTGAATTTTGGCCTTTACATTCGCCAGCTGGCCACAAGCATGACTCCAAGTGTAATGCTTATATTTCTCTTTGTCTGGTGGATATTTATAAAAGCAGCCACTTTCTAAAACATTCGCTCTCAGGGGGAATGACGGCATCAGTTGTTTCAGCAAGTGACCCTAAATTATGTAAGTTGTGTTCAAATGACAAAGCCCTCTAGTTCCCTTAGTAATCATGATATGAACAAAAGAGGAAGTCAGTTGACGTTATTAAGTGTAGAGGCTAATGAGCCGCATTGTGTAGATCTGCTCCTTGTGATCACCTCATGCTTACATTTTAGCAAATATCTTTATAACACACACTGCGAAGATCTGCGGGAGATAGCTGGAACAACTTGGTTTGACAGCGGTCTGACAAACACAGACAGCTTCTTGCATAATGGCACAGATTCGATTTGCTCTCGGTCCACAGAGCAACTGGGATTAGCTGGTCATGTTACTCATCATGTTAGTGTTTATCTTTTATTGTGTCTTTATACCAGTATGATTTCACAACTGGATAAGCTCTCTGATTGTGGCCATTCAAAACATGTTTGTTAGTTATACGCGGGTCAGTTTTCCATGACCTGCCCTTATTATTGTGTAGCAAGGTCATAATCCTGAATTAGGGTTATGATTGTTTGGAAAGAAAGAAAATAAAATTAGTAAATGAAAAACTTGCATCATTGAACTGATGTTTTTTTTTCGTCTGTATGGTGATTGTTCCCTGGTGTTAAGCAAGTGTTAATTATTGTCACGGCCTTCAGTATAGCATTATCACATCATCAAATACAGATTTTAGCAGTTTCAGTACTTGTTTGCATTGTTGATATACACATTATTTCTTTATGCATGTATCAGTATTTTAAGACACAAATTTGATCAAGGCCATTTGGTTGTTTCCTTTTATTTCATAGCAGAGCGAATCTATTGTACATTAATGCGCAACCCAATGAGCTAAAAACACATAGTGCCTAAAAACAGCTTATTTTTTAAGGATTCAGGTTAATTTATTCATGATTCATGGCTGTTTTATGAATCATGCAATCTTAGTATTCCCTGGGAGATTAGTGGATCCAGCACATTCAGTGAGGATCAGGCTGGCTTGAATGGGTTTTTTCTCCTGTATAGCGTCATAGGCAGCAGTTGTACTTGACAGTTTTGTGCATTTTTTTTTCTCAGGATCTGCAGAGTTCAGTTTTTACTCTTCTGTCATCACTGGAAATTTAATGAGGAGAAGCCGTAATGTTATTAGAATATAAGAATCAATTTTTGAAATTTGTGTATTGATTCAGAATCGTACAAGATGAGAATCTTAATTCTCTTATGAATCGAATTGTGCTCTGCCCTTATTATTTCTGCCTTTGAAGATACACTATTACCCTCGCTCACCTGCTCCCTTTCTGCCTGCCTGCCTTGCTCTTTTCCTCACTCACTCACAGGCACTTATATTACTGTAGATATCTGCATGAACACTCATGCGTGGATACGGTGATATGAAAATGAAACAATGAAACACACAAGGAAGCAAATAATACACATGGAACGCACGCAC
>JAOXYL010000061.1:17074074-17103157 GCA_028564955.1 Terapon puta
AAAGCTGCACAGTTGGAGTCACACCCATGCTGTGCTGATCCATAGTACATACTCACACGTATACAGTAGATATATATACACACACACACACACACGTACATATCTATATATATATATATGTATATATATATATATATATATATATATATATATATATATATATATGTATATATATATATATATATATATATATATATATATATATATGTATATATATGTATACTGATGTGTAACTGAGTCATCTGCTCTGCCCTGCCCTGCAGTATACCACTGCACTATACACACCGCTACGCCATGACTATAGCCTTGGGGTGGAAGGCTGGTGTGAAGAGGAAGGAGTTGGGCTTAGAAATTGCGGCTGTAAGACAGAAATAAAAGCTGAGGGTGGTGGTGCGATGAGCACTCCACCTACCAAGGTGCTGACAAAACTGCTGCACATCCAGAAAAATGTTAACACTAAAAACACAGCTGGAGATCAACTGAGAAATGACTGATCCAGTTAAACTAATTTATAATGTTTCATGGAGAAACTGACATTGCAGCACAACACTCTATGACAAGTGCATACAAAGACCCACTAAGAGGCACTCATGAAGATGAAAGAGGAGGGAGGTTAGTGGATGTGGGAAAGGGGGGGTAGTCAGGAGATAGGATTTGCATTGACAGGTCAAAAGACCACAAACAGACGAAGAAATAGATATAAAAACACATTCACCTCACACCTACAACCACCTTCCTCTCTTCCTCTTCCTTTCCTCGTTTCCTCCATCTATAGACAAGGCCCTGGAAGAAAGAGAAGGGAAGAGATTGACACGTCTTCTGTCTGCCACTTCACATTAAATGGGAGCAGACATGGCCAGTCAAATCCAGATAGCCCCGGGGAGGGAGATTGGTGCAGTGTTCGGGAGACTTTTATTAAATATAGCCACACTGCCATATAGCTATCTGACTGCACTTAAAATAGACCCTCCACTTGCTACTGCAGTGCTCTCACTGGAAATGGGATATTATGAAAGCGTGTAGACCACAAAGCACTAGCGATGTTTAAATACTGGGGTTCTATCATAACCGCAGCGAAATTGTATGTAGGCAATTTGGAGCAATATAGGAAAAATTACACTGATTTGATGATGACAGATGCTGCATGTAAAGTGGAGGAATAGGCCGGGAAACGTGACAAAGTGCTGCACTGTGAGTTCATGGACGTTATTGCCAGTAATAAGCCCTCCTTTTGTATGATTTTGAATGTCGGTTTTCCTCCACACCTGGTCGCACTGTCTTGATTAGGGCCTAAAAGGTTACTCAGAGCTGTGAGTCAGATAATTAATGGTCAAACTTATCAATACTGTCGTTCAGTATTGATTGGCTGCTGATGTCCAGAAGTGAAATCTCAGCCAGTGAGGGGGTCTTTTACACACAACTCAACATGCACATAACATATTGTAACACATAACATAAACTCTCATCAACTAGATGTTTTAAGATACTTTACTGTACTGAACACTATTTACGTTTTATACAACTCCATACTTACACCATACCATACATACTCCACTACAGCTTTATTTATCATCATTCATTAGTCTGATAATAAAGATTTTACATACAAAACATTAGTTGTTATTTATCAATTGACCCAACATAAATAAATTAAGTAAATACAATAGTATGGGTAGTTGTACAGTATTAGTAGGACGTGTTTGAAGTATTAGTCAAGAAGCCCCTAAATTAATCTCATTTTGCCTGTTGAATCAGTGCACATTTATTTTTTTAGCTGTGTCACAGGCAGGATAACAACGTGGCAGGCTGTAAATATGTACAAGCCGAATCTTGTCTCCAAATGACCTAAATACAAAACTAACTGTAATGGAGACAGAGAAGGTTGATAGAAACATGGAGCAGCGCAGCTCATTTCTGTTGACTGCTCCAGCTCTGACACTCTCGGCTCTGGTGCTGGTGGAATAGTGGGCCGAACTGCTTTTGAACCCCACCGACACAGCCCCCTTCACTGCCATAAAGTGTGACTGACTCTTCCACTGACTGACAGTGCTGTCTGGAGACACACAGGAGAGATGTGCGAGGTGCACTTGAATTTTTTGACTGAACTAGCACTTGGGATGCTTATAACTGTATAAAGATGCACACTTTTCATTTCTGTGTCTGTGTAGAAAGGTTTCACTCCACAAATGACAATCAAAGGCATTAAAAAAGCACATTTTGTTGGTAAAAAAATAAAACTTGACATGCAGCTTTTTCATAGGTTTAGTGTGAGGCAAGCACCCTGCAGGTGCACTGAAGTGAGGTGTAAATGGGTGGAGGCTGTTCCTCATAAGCATATCTAAAATGTTCTTCCTTTATCTTCTTTATCTTTAATATCTTCATTAATATTTTCATTATGTTCTCTTTTGTGGCGCCTATGACTTTGAATCACATGTGTTTGTTTGGCTATAATTACTGTCAACTTTTTGCAGAGGCTTTTTTTTTGTGGGTTTGAAACCTTATTGTTTTTATTGATAGGGCAGTGAGAGTGAGACAGGAAAGATGGGAGAGAGAGGGGGAAGACATGAAGCAAAGGGACCCCATCCAGGATTCAAACCGGGGTCCACTGCACCGAGACTCAGGCCTCAAACATGAGTGTGCACACTCTACCACTCAGTCACCTATGTCACAAGAGGATTATACTTTTATGAAAAAACATTAGTAATACTGTTGAGTATTTGTAAAAATGTATCTATAGATAAAAATAAGCAGAAACTACAAGCCTGTGGCACATTAAAACACAGATACCCCCATTCCGCTTGATAAGTTTAATATTGAAGTTTAAGTACATTTTGCTAAAAGTTATTCCATAAGAAAGCCATCAAAGGACAACAGACAAATAAAAGTCAAAGTCAAAGTATCTATATGTGCTGCTGTGTCAAAGGCAATGCATGATGGGACACCCTGGCTTTGCTGAAGGGGATAAAACATACATGAATAATATCACTTGCAGTGCAATTTTGTTGTATTCCCAGAAACCTGCCTCTTTTACCTTTTCTAGTTATCCCAGATCTTGACATACAAGATAGAGTTCACAAGTACATTAGTATCCATATATAGGGACAGCTCACACGGGGAACACATGACAACTACTCTGGCCCCTAGAAAAATGAACCAAGGGCAGGAAATAAGTCAAGCCCCTCATCAACTCTGTGAAAGCACAACAGCACTCACGCTCGTGTCAGAGAAGCACTACTTCAACCACATAAAAGCTAATATTTATACTGAAAGTACAGAGGTGACATATACAAAGGAATACCCCCTCCATATTCCATGCATAAATATGCCGCGCACATAAATCTTCCCAGTATGGACTGCTCTGACACGAACACCACTGCATTGTGTGTGGGCTGGGAAATGAGTGTCTCATTTCCCAGCTAGCTGACAATGACACTCAGATGGGCGCATACAGTGAAGGCAGTGATATAGCTCTTCATTACACACATATATATATAAAGTACAGTGTGCAATGCACAGAGAATCCATTTAGGGAGGCACTTTGATACAGATGACCACAGTCGAGTATGGGTACGGGTGGGCCATACATCAGCTGAGAGATAGAGGTGCTGTCTCCATCCTAAAGAAAAGCTGACAATGGCAAGCTTGATAGAAGTCACAGCTTCACTCGAGGGATGGATGACAATAGCGTCACTTTGTGTGTGTGGGTGGGAGATGAGTGTGTGCGTGTATGTGTGGGAGGGGTGCTATTTTGTCATAGCTGTGGGTTAATGGCACAGTCACAGTGACAGCGAAAAATCTCATGCATGCATCACCTATGACCTTTATTAGAGTACAGACACCATGTCAGGCATGCACTGAAATAAACACAAATACTTTTAGAATAACAGCTACACCTCTGTACTTTAAGAGAAAGGTCAGAATGGGCATTAACGTTTTTGTTTAGTTTTTAACCGCCAAATGAATAACTGTGGAGCAGACTATTGATTGGAGCAGCGGCTCACCAGATATGATGGCATCAATCCTGATTTTCTGGGCATATTTCGTGATTTAGAGCTATTAGTGGCAGTCTAAAACAAGGCTCAGCTGTGTTTAAAAAAATAAAAAAAACGAAGCTAAAATGAATTTCATGAAAAAAAGTTGGCTTTCCATCTGTTGTTAATGGAGTGGCTCCAGAATGCGTCTCAACATTGGCATCCCAAATTGTCATGGTGGCTCTGTGGCTTCCAATGTTGAGAGACGCTAAGTTTTGCAAATATTGGTCGAACTGCTCAATGTCAAAGGAGAAACATATGTAAATTGTTGTTATAGTGGTGCAATTTGGATAACCAACCCCCCGTACTTCAGCACTATAAGTGAGGCATTAAAATAGCTCCCACAACAACAGTCGGCATGACACTGAAATAGTTTGCAATTTCAATAAATACTTTAGCTGAGGGTAATGTAAAACAGGCTACAAGGCATGCACGGCGTTCAGCTGTTACCCACACACACACACATGCAGAGAGGCACAGAAACACACGTCAGTTTGGCTCAGACGAATGCACAAAAAAAACTCATCAAATGGAGAGAGACATGTTTCGCTGGTTAAATGGGCTTTCACGAGTGGTGCACGTCAAGGTCTGCACGCACGAACGCGCGCGCACAGACATGATAATACACTCTTACTAATACTCTGACAAATGCACACTCGCTAACACGTACACACACACACACAGTGACACTGCAGAGCAATCAGTGATGGTTCAGTCATAGCTCAGTCATGCACTCCTAGTTCCTTAGTCAGCCACCGTGGAGATGGCTTTCAATTACTCTAACTCTTGCTCCGTTCTTTTTTCCCTCTCTCCTCCTTCTCTGTAAAATACCCATTCACTCTGTCCTTTCCTCTTTACTTCCTGACCTCTTGTCTCCTCCCCTCCCACCAAAATTGTGTGTGTGTGTGTGTGTGACAACGCCTCATCTCCCTTTCCCCATCTTTCAACTCCCTGCTCTCTAAATCCCTCATTCCCTCTCTGTCACCTCAACCTGCCGCTGCCCTTCCTTGCTCTGCCAATCCTCAATTCCCTGTCCCTGTCATTGCGCTGTGCAGTGAATTTGCATTTAAACACTGTGCCTATTCACAGGGTTACAATAACACTGCCGCTCCCCTGATCTAGTCTGAGCACAACAGCAAACAACCATCCAGAAGAAAAAAAAAGAAAAAAAAAAGCCCCACACCATAGAGACACACATGGAGCATGCGCGCACACGCGTGCAAACACAAAGGAGGGGGTGGACACACAATTTGGCTTTGATTAAATGTGTAAACAGTAATGTAAAACTGAAATGAAGGAAGCGTGTAATGATGACAGACCGGAAGAACCAAGTGAGGACGTGCACTTACACAGAAACACACACACACACACATTGAAACATGCAGCATTTTTTGGCTTTTTTTTTTTTCTCAGAGTAGTTGGTAAACATTGATGTGCATCTGAAAGGGATAGAGTGTCAGCGAGGTGTCAGCACGGCGCGGCCGGCGCGTCAGTCAAAGCAAACAACGGCCCTGAGCAGTGTTACTGTGTATGTGTGTGTGTGTGTGTGATGGAGCACATAAGCATGTGTGTATGTCCCTGAGCTGTCCCCTTTGGATGGGATGCCAGTCAGCATCTAAGCAAAAGAGGAGAGCAAATGAAATATTGATCTCTGATAAGACATGAAGTACCGTGTCGACGGCTCGTCTCTGTTTTGTGTGAGTGTGTGTTTGTGATTCTCAACACACAAATCCGGATAAGTAATGTTCATGAGTCATAAATGTAGTCAGTACTAAACAAATGTGACAGGATGCTGAAGGTCTCATGTCTTGGTCATTGTAACACCTGCAGGGAGACTCTGGCAAAGCGCCTCATTAGACTATTGTTTGACAGGAAAGCAGATGTACATTTGCAAGTTAATTCGACGGGCTTGTTAAGAATCATAAACAAGATGAGTTAGCCATTTACTTTGCACAAGATTTAGAGGAGCTCGGCCTGTGGTGGATTGTTGAGTCTGATTTCAAATTTGATGTCTGAAAGTAGAGAAAAATTCAAAAGCAATATATCTGTCAGAATTTGATTTAAAGATTACTGTGTAAAAACTATTAAATTTGGTTATTACATTACCGAGATATTTGCTGAGGAGGACATTTTAAAGTTGAAAACAGAAATGTAATTTTTAATTTTTAAATACCTCAAATTAAATCAGTGATATGTCTGTGCTGCAATTTGTTGTTACTTTCCAGCTGACATTTACGTTGATAGTTATCCTCTGACATGATGAGATTGAGGCCTTGCCTACATATACACAGATTTTTTTTTAAAACAAATATTTCCTTCTGTGTTTTGGCCCCTTGTGTACACAAGTTTTAAGTTCATTAAAACAGATTTTTTTGAAGCGCCCTCTGACATAGAGATTTTACAAAATGCTGCTTTTGGTGGACATTTGACAAACTATCACTTGAATTCAAACATGCACATTGTTACTTTGTGTAATAATCACGCACTTTAAACAACAACAACAACGACAGACTACCTGTTTACTTACAGGTTACTTACTTTACATTTACTTTCGGTTAGCGCTTTTCAGTCTCATTACAAGTTATAAAATAACTAAAATAGGTCATACTTAGTTACTCTTTTTAAGTCCCTAAAAATACTAACAGCTATGTGAGGCTGTTGAAAGGCACAATGTTACACTGAGCTTAATGCTTGCGTCAGTATGATAGGTGTTTTCAGTAGCAATTCTTTCAGCAAATATAATGTTTGCCACCTTTTTTTTAGCATCTAAGAGTGCTAAAATCTGCTAATAAGCACTAAACAGTACAGCTGAGGCTGATGGAGATGTTGTTACTTTTGCACGTATTTGTTAGTCTTTAGTATTTTAATGAAAAACTAAATTCCTAATTTTAATACCACTAATTACTACTGAGATTCCTCCTGAGATTAGGAATTTCATGGAGATCTCATTCAAAATCTCAAATGTTAACCTCATGGGAGTGCCACAGTAAAACTCAGGGAAGTCAACAATATATCATCAAGGGACCATAAATGTTTGGACAAAACTTTCTTGCAATTCATCCAGAGATGGTTCAGTCTGAACCAGAGCGGTGGACCAACCAACCAACACGCTGACAGTAGGATGTTTCCTTCCATAGCGCCACATTTCAAGCATAGCAAAAAGGCCAGACAATGTTATCAGCTCAGCTCATACAGTATTCAAACACCTGGATTCAGAGCCTCCCCAAGGGTGGAGACTGGAGTTTATTCTTTGTCCTCACACACCCGCTTAGGAAATCACATTAACACATAAACCATGAGCATGCCAACTGAGAAAAGTCGATATTTTAGCCTCAAAACTACTGCAAGGCATTCAGAGTCTTGACCAATAAAGCTTAAAGCCCTTCCAAGTTCTGCCAATGGCCACACATTGACCTCTTAATTACCAATTTAAATACACATTATGAATTCATTAAATGTGGATTTAAAGGGTAAATTAGGTAAAGCAGAAAAAAACCCACAGTGCTGCACTGCTGGGGATTTTAAGGACAGATAAGAACGTGCCAGCTCTACATGCACGCCACAGTCATGGGCTACACATAACGTATGCAAACATGCAAGTACACACACACCAGGGCGCACAAGTTTAAGGAATAAAGTGAAATAGCAGTTTAAAAATAGTTTGCAGAAGCAGCTGAGAGTGTTATGGAGCTCTCTGCACTCTGTCTTCTCATCATCACTTCCAGAGGTTAAAGATAGTGTGTGTCAGTTTGTGTGCGCGTGTGGGTACGTGTGCATGTGGATATGCGTGTGTGTACGTGTGTGTGTGTGTGTGTGTGTGTATACAGCCCTCTCACTCAGTGAGCTCATCATCACTTTCAAAGGTTGAAGAGACATTTTGTGAGTGTTTGTGTATGTTTGTGTGTGTCTCTCAGTGTATATGTGTGTGTGTGTGTGTGTGTGTGTGTGTGTGTGACGCAGCTCTGCTCTGTATTCATGTCTCGTGCTGATTGTGCTCTGAATGAATCTTGCTCCAGCCTGCTGGTTAGAGGAAGGGGAGAGAGAGAGGAAGGGAGAGAAAGAGAGGACAGAAGGAGAGTTAAAGGGATGGATGAAAGCAGGGAGGGAAGGGAGGATTAGAGGGGGTGCAGGAGGATTGGAAAAGTGCGTGTGCTGGGGATTTTTCTCCCCCCTCGATCAGGTGCAATGCGGCGAAGGTGTTAAGATCTGCTGAATTTGCTTACCCATAAGCCTTAGCAGGTCGCTGCGAATAGGTCACTGCTAGGAGCAGGAAGTATAGTTATTGATGCCAGATGAAGGGAAAAAAAACTTTTAGCATTAGTTCTCTTAAAGCGTTTCATCTGATAAAAGCCTATAGGGTGTTTGGAGCGATAGCAATTAAACGGCTTATGAAGCTGGTAATTCTTAGGACAGTACAAACATCTCTGTCTCTTTCACATATTAAATCACTGGCAGTCATTTTTAAATGTTCCCCTGTAAGCGTTTATCCTGTTTGAACCCGTTCCCATTTCAAAAGTGGATGTTTTGAGTCCTGCTAACTTCAAACAGCAGCTCTAACAGCAGGTCTAAACAGTTTCCTATAGTGCATACAACTGTCCTACATATGATCTGGTCTGACCTGGAAAAGCTTGCATTTGGGGATGGGAGGATTGTTTTATCAATTGTATCAATTAACACAATGATTAATGATTGCCGTCATTATTTAGTAACTGACAGGAAACACAAGCCTGTCCAGCACCATACAGTGCAACATTTACACCACATAAACAGCCTTAAAAAACTGTTTCGTAAACTGTTTCACTTCGCAGGCTGGATCCAGTGCAATAAAACTATACTGTATCACTCATCTATGTCTACATGATTCTGGCGTGGTGTTCAATGCTTTCACTGGTGGCTTTATTATAACAATACCTCAGTGACCTGTGTGAGCACTGACTGCACTCCTGCAGAACATTTCTCCAGCTGGTGAGACGTCCAAAAAAGGGCAAAGTAAATTTTAAAAGTGGCTCCAGTACTTTACATCTAAACAGACATGGACCCGCAAAAATCAAACACATGCGGGCTCGACTCAAAGAGGGAAGCGTCTCAAACAGAGAAATAAAACGTCTCAAAGCAGAGACTGACCTTGTCTCACCAGGTGAAGTAGAACCGCTGCGTACCACACATTGTTCTGCCTATTTTGAATAAACTCTTCTCTAACAAGAACCACAGATGCCATATATCAGTCAGCTAAACAGCCAGATTCACACAGACGGCGGACTCCCATCCATTTCTTGAACAGCTGTATCTCATTGGTTCATTCATCAAAGCCCGCTTCCTGTCCTCCGTCTCCCACCGGAACCAATTTGTTCATAACCCCTTGAATTCTGGCACCCTCACCCCCAGTGTGGAGACAAGGACCGCTTCCTACATAATTAGTCTGTACCAGGCATTACCGTCACAGTGACAAAAACACGACCTTATCCAGGATGGTCTTTAATTCCGGTCGGCAGCGAAGGAGGCACAGAGGGAGATGGAAGGCACAAGAAGGGAGGTGAAGGGAGATGATAAGGTATGAGCAAAAAGTGAGTGAAAGATTAAAAATTTGTTATAATTAGGTAGTGCTGTTAAGGGACCGAGAAGAATGAGTTAGATGGAGAAAATGAAAGAGAGATCGGGACGGGGCAGAATTAAAAAGAAAAAGACAAAAAAAATGTGAAAGAAAAACGTGTGTCGTCATGCAGAACAGAGAATGAAATAGTACGCCAAAGGTACATACCAATAAATGGGACAGACAGACACAAATATTACGAGACAAAATGTTCACGAAGTGGTGCAGTTGCATGGGAACAGAGAGAGATAAATGAGTCTGATTATTTGTGGAACAGTCACACAGTCGCGGGAGAAAATGTGAGAAATGCATCTTCCCACCATGGAGGGATTTATGTGATGGAGCTGCAACTGGAGAAAGGTGAAAGAGGTAAAGGTGGGACAGACATACATTAGTGGATCATAATGGCCTTTAAGTTGTTGGGGGAATGGATTTGCTATTTCATCTGCCTTTAAATCTAACAACCCGAGATTAAATCCCACCCGAGTCGTCCGCTCGCAGGAAAAACTTAATTAGCACATACATTTTCAGCCGCAAAGCTCCACGTGGTACCAGTGAATATTCACTTACTCGCTCATTCAGATTCACTGATTCACGTCTGTGATGTGACCCCTTACATCCACATGAGGTTAGGGAGATAAAATGAGGCAGGATCAGTCAGCCAGCTCCTCTCTAGTTTGTTTTTATTCAGTTGTAACTAAAACTTTCCCTTTTGTTAGGGAGGTCCACGGGGAGGGGAGGTTTGGAGGATTGGAGGATTGGTTGGATGGGTAAACAACACAGGAGATTGCTGCTCACTTAACATTTTTTTTTAGTTTTCAAAGTGGTGTTTTCTCAGCATGAAAATGAGCACTTATTTTAAATCAAAGTACAAACTTTCCCTAACAAGTCCTTTTTCTACCTAAACTTTCATACTCGAGGAGTCATACTCGTTTTAGAATAGATTTTTTTTTCTTGGAACTGTGAATTTTAATGGTTTTATTCTGCTGGTAGGAGCGACAGATCAGAGAAAGGTTATGTGCATCATTCTGGAGGGAGAATGACTGGACTGTTTTAGCCACGTGTATGAGAATTTAGATAATGCAGGTAGAACAATTTTGAGGTCCCGAGCTGGAAATTGCAAATGGAAACCCTGAGGATGGATTTCTGACTCAGAAAGTCAGGAGAACACAAACCCTTACATCAAAACCCAAGGCAGCATCTCCATTCTTCAATCTATGTGAAAGCTGCAAGAACATACAGTTTATTAGCACTTCTGTCTTATTTGTTTCTACAGTGTTTGTATGTGCAAAATACTGTATAATGCGCCGTTATCAACTGATATTGCTAGGATTGGCTGAACACGGTGAACTTTGCTTCCTCCATCCTGTGAAATTGGTTTTCTGACTTGTTGATCTATGTTCCAAGAAACAAAAAAGCAAAACACACAGAGGATGGAGACTGTTCAGCCAGAGAGAGCATTAATATTACACTTTGAGAACACACCTCTGCATTTTAGCAAGAAGCACTGAATGTAAACCTTTGTTCTCGAGAAAACTTGATGTCTTTTGGATCAAGAGAGACTGCTTTATATACCGATCCTTAATCAATTTGGTAACATTTTTATTTCAGGTTAGACAACATGTCTGAAATCATTTGTGCACTGCGTACACTCAGTCCTACGTGGACGTCAGTAACATTAAAGAAAACAACAGAGAGAGCGAGGGAGATGACAGACAGCCATCATCATAAACATGTACAAACACAAAGAGGAAAAGAGGGAGAGAGACGCGCTCTTACAGACAGAATTGACAGGATGTGCTTTGCAAAATGTTTGAGGACAGAGGCGATGTTAAAAAAAGCAGCGTGCTGTATTGGCGGGGTGTGGAGCTGTGAGCTAAGATCTTGCCCTCTGTGATTGCCAGCTGTGCACAAAGAAGTACCCGCTTTGGTCCACAATGACAGTAATAACAGGGTGGCGCTGAGCAACACCTACCCTCTTATTAAAACCTGCACACTCTCTTTGTTATGAGTTTAAGGTGATGCTTATCGAGGTACTCATGCACGTGACACAAATACACGGACACACGTGTGAGCACGCGTCTTTAAGTGTGGGCAAAATGCATCCCGCTGCCTCATTATGCTTCTCCAAACATCAGTGAAATAAAACTCTAATAAGGAACGAGGGTGGAAAAGGTTAATAACCAGCCTTATTAATTTTGGATTAAATACGCTGTAATGAAATCACAGAGCTGTGCTCAATAAACTGTTAAATGTTGCACTTGAGAAGAAGTACGCCATCGCCTTCTGATGTCTCCCTGCAGCTGTTGTCTTATCAGCCGGTGGAGGGGTTTTATTTTCTTCATTCTTTTATTTATTTTTGGACAAAATGAAGGGTAATTGGAATTGCAGGAGTCTCGTGGCCCAAGTGCTGTTAAGCCATTGGTTGACGAAGTTTTCTAATTCCCATTCAGTGAACTTGAGTGACTTTTTGCTATGGTGACTCACGTTGTGCGAGAGATGAAAAAAATTAATAAAAAAAGGCTTTTCAGTGAGATGCTTGGGGACAAATCGTGTCTGTCGGCGGGTCTGTGTTTACGTGTGCGCCTCCTCCCTTTGTCTGTCACTTGGGATGACCGAGTTTGATTGCGAAAAGTCTATTATTGTGAGTCACATTTTGTTGAAAATGCCAACGAGACAGTTGGTAGATCAGTGTCGGCCAATAAATATTTACTCAGCATCATTAACAACTCATTGCGTCCACCAAAAGCAGACTGAATCAGCCCCAAATGTTAATGAGTTATGATTGGACCTTTTACCTCCACCTGTCCTTGAGGAGAGTGTGCGAGAAGGACGCAGACAAAATGATGATGTGCTCCTGTTATTACAGCAGTGCCGTTGCTATTTATGGACAGATTTTTTTTTTCCCATTATAGATAAAAGTGAAGTAGGGTCCCAAAAAAAAAGGGAAAAAAATATCTGGCATGCTTTAAAATACTTTTTTGAACTAAATGTTTCATTCACTTAACACACTCTGCTGTGTCTCTGCTTTGCCTTCGTGATGTGGTGGGATCAGCCTCCTCCATCCATTAGGAAAATGTTGCCGCTGTCTTGTGAAAACCATGCATCTCCAACCAGCTAAGAAAAACATTTGTGACAATGTGAAAATCCTTTTTTTTTTTTTTTTTTTTTAATGGTTTATTTACCTCAGGAAGTAAGAGCATGTTCTCTACACAGAAAGTAATATATGTTCTGACTGGAAAAAAAAATCCTTTCTTTGCAGATAAAAACATTTTTATGTAATTTGTTTATTTCACAGGACTGCTGGAGACCGTTCTTGAAATAGACAGTCCTCAAATGTAACAATGTGACTTCCAATTGACCCTGTGGTATTGTAAGTGTGAGATGGGAGGGAGTGACTTGGACAGTAACCTTCATCATGTTTTGCATTGTTGTTATCACAATATCACAATAAGCAAGTTTCCATCATGTCTGTGTCCTTTAAACTGCAAAAGAATAAGAAAAAAAAGAGGTGCCTCTGAAAAGTTTGTACTCTAAACCAAATTGTGCTGGAATGTCTGGAAATACGCTGGTTGTGTTTTTCTCAGCAGTAACTTCAGTCAACTGAAAAGTCACAAAATGGCGTGTTTTTTTAAACAGTTCCAAAAATAGTCTGGAAATCGGAAAGAAATTACTCTTAAACTAGAAGTTGAATTAACTTGACCTGAGTAAAACTTGCGATCACATTAAATTAAAGGTGTAAGATGAATTGATTCCATTAAATTATGTTTTAAAGATTATGAGCAAACACGAGGGCCACGGGGCACTATACTGCACCGTGCGTCATTTATACGCTGTTGGTACACTGAGGGCACATTTGTTAATTATTTTAATCCTCTGACACGTCACCGCTATCCGACAGTAATTGACCCTCTGTGCTTTTCTGTGTACCAGGAAGATGTTCCACAGATTCCAGATTTATACATCGAGTTTATTTGGAGCACAGCATACTCATGATGTGTCCTGAAGAAAAAAAATTTGGACCCTTTTTAACTAATTATGAGATACTCCTTGTTAGGTACTTTGTGTATTTATGTTTTGAGCGATCAGGCTATTGCTTTCCTCACAGTTTTTACAGCAGCGACATAATTACACAGGAAAGGCTAACTGGACACACACACACACACACACACACACACACACGGACGGACGGACGGACGGACGGACGGATGGATGGATGGATGGATGGATGGATGGATAGATAGATAGATAGATAGATAGATAGATAGATAGATAGATAGATAGATAGATAAGAATTTCAGTGCCTCCTCAAACTCAACACCATCTTCCTCATTTGGATCCCTTTTGATGAGCTCAAGAGATAAATTCAAGAGACTCTCAATATATTTTAAAACTCGGGGAATCCACTGCACAAATGTTTTTTAGTGCTGCATGTACATTAAAGGTGAGTCAGAGGAGCTGATGTGATGCATTATTGAGACTATGAGCAACATTCATTCATACCTACATGAAGGACAGACAACCACTCACACCTAGGAGCAATTTATAGTCACCAGTTCATTTAACCTGCATGTCTTTGGATTGTGGGAGGAAGCTGGAGTACCCAGAGAGAGCCCACGCAGGCACAGGGAGAACATGCAGACTCCACACAGAAGGGCCTGTCTGGACAGGGGATTGAACCCAGAACCTTCTAGCTGCGACAGTGTTAACCACTACACCACTGTGCCGCCCTACAAGCAACATGTTAAACTTTAATGACAGAATGAATATATAGAATACATTATTTAACACGTTTTGAGCCTAGGGCACAGCTTGAGCAGACCACCCAGGGTCACATCCACCCAGTTATGACGGGGTCAGAAAGTATGTTCACTGACGCCCCCATCGCCTCTCCGCCCGTGCTGCTTTGCTGTAAACTGGTTTCATGCAATTTTTCACACTCACAGCAGCTGATACGTTTCTCTTTTAAAGCAAATGGAGTAAAACAGCAACAACACATCCGCGCTTGTCTCCCCTACTTACTGTGGTCTCCGTTGCGGAAAGCAGAGGCTCCACATTTGCCTTTTCAGTCTCCGAGCTACTCGCTTGTGAAAAGAGAACACGAAGCTGCATTGTTAACTTCGGTGTCTTGTTCCCCTGGAGTGAAGTCGCCTTACAGTGACACGTACACCAAGGCACCGACAATGCTATTTTTATAATGTCATTCAAATGATGTCAAAACATTTGTTCTGCCTGATTCAGTTTGATTCAGCAGTGTTTTCAGCCAAAGAAATTGCTGTATCTCTCAAGCGTTTCTGTGTTTGACATAAACTTTACTGTTGATGGTTCCTAGTAAAGAATTTAGTTTCCTGAAACTCGTATTGTTCACTGCATACACTTTTGCTGTTGTATAAATATATACATATATAAATCTGGGCCTGATTCTATTTATGATAATATGGCATTATTCTACCATAAGTGGCTTTTTTATCCATGCTGGCAGATCTATATCAGTAAATTCTGCTTCCTGTGATTCTGATGATTCCTCTCTCTCTGTCTCTCTCTCTCTCTCTCTCTCTCTCTCTGCCTCTCCATCACATGACATTCTGTCTATAAGGCAGTCACTTTGTTGCAAGATAGCTCTATATAATAATTCAATCCTGGTGGTCAAATTAAAGTGCGTTTTATTGTCACTTCTGCAGCACACAGAGAATCGAAATTATGGTTCTCTCAAAACCTTGGTACAAAATATAACAAAACACAACAAAATAAGCTAAACAAAAACAACCACACTAGAAAAATAAATTAGACATGGCAAACCAGTACAGATATATATATGGCAATAGAGCAATGGCGTCACCTTATAGACTGGCTAGATATTTGAGTAATCACAACATTTGGAGTTTTACAAGTGGTAAAATAGCAGTGTTATGGAGCAGCTGTTTTATGAATGGGTCCACATTTCATTTGTTTGTCCAGCCAAAAGGTTCACACTTTTCTGCTAATGGCGCTAATGTGCCAAAGCATGGACCAACGCGGCAACGAAGGTAATGAAAAAGAAGAACACGGCTAGCAGGTAAACATGCAGGTTAAAAGTTCAGGATTGCAAATTTGTGAGTAAAATTGGCTTTACAAATGCTTTATGAGGCAGGGAAATGCATTCAACACATCTGATAGACTTCAAGGATTCACACAATGTGTTTTGGTGAGAAACATCAAATGTGAATAGCGTTTGTTTGTTTACAAGAAAACTCCACAGGGCACCCTTTAAAAGCGAAACCCGCCAATACAAATTTAGTGGAGAGCTCATATTTACCTGAGTGCACCTCAGAGCAATAGTCTTGTTTTCAGAGTTTTTCTTTTCTCTCACTTAATAAGGAGCCTCTAATTTCTGCCTGATAACTTTGCGATCCATTTTATCTGCATGCCCCTTAAAATGGATCCCTTCATGAACAAGAGGAGGATGGCAGAGACAATTGATTTGCGACTTAGTTTGACAAATTTGAGCCGAGATCTCAGAGACAGATTTCAGTTTTTTTAATGCTTCTTGAATGTTTGTCCTTCATCTGATAGTTGGCTGCTGAGGGATAGGATATGAGAGATATGAACCGCAGATATGCTTATGTGTATATTTATTTAATTTAAAGAACAAAGCAAAACAAATTGCCAATTTAGTTTAGTTCTATCAGGCTATTAAGACACCAGTACGCCGAAAACCCCCAGAAAATGCTCAAAGGTTTTGCTTAATCTAAATGTTCCATCTCTGCTGGCTTTTGTCTTTGCAGCAGTATTTCCAGATACACTGAAGAAGGATTAAAATGTCTGCTGACCATGATTAAATGCAGAGCAACTGAGTGATTGTCTCGCATTGAATGCAGTGTCCTGTGATACCCCAGAATAGAGCAGGGCAATGCATCAAATGTGTAAATTTATTGAAGATGCTCTTGCTATACATCATGATAAGCTATATGGCTTATCATCATATATAACTACTGCACTACGCCTCTGCCCGTGGTTGTGATTCTCCCTCTTTCTCAAGTTCAGCTCAAGAAGAAAATCCCCCCCGCTCTCTTTTTAGTGTTAAAACATGCACACTGTACAGTTTCTAGTAGAAGTTACAGGTGTAAATGTAAGATCTCTTTTTGGATTATGCTGAAGCAGAGCCTAGAGGACTTGTGAGGAGTCTTGTTGACTATACAGATGCTCCAAACCTTCTACCTAAGCTTAAAAGTGTGTTTGCAATTATCTCAGTGGCTCCTTTTTCTTTCGGCTCTTTTCACTTGCTGTGCCGCTGCATTCAGCGTAGTTAAGATATCAGGGCTTGTTTTGTTTTAAATGAAATGTATGGAAAAAAAATTAACGGCCTTCATTTTTGTGCCTTTTGAAAAACAACTTCCACCAACTTGAAAATTGCTTGCGCTCGGTAATCCATCACAATAAACGAGATGCTTTAATTTGGTTTTGTTATAGTTGCTGTGTTATTGTTATTTCATCAGGAGTTGAGATTTGTTTTTTTTTCTTTCTTTTTCTTTTTTTTCATGTTATTTCACACCTACGCTGAGCTTACTGTCAATCATCTGACTGCCACAGGAAGAAATGGAAGTCTCCACCAGAAAATAATCCCTCTAAAATGACACCTATTAAACTCTGTGTCAAATGCGTATCTTTTAATTCTGGGACATTTGGGTCAGGTAGGACAGTTGGCATGTTTTGACAGACTAAAATATGTTGTTTTTCTTTTCTTTTTTTAAAAAATACATGCTGATTTTTTTTTTAAGGAAAACTGATCAGGAGGGTATGAGCTATACTTCGAAGTGATGACTGTATTTTTTTTTCTCATTTCTCTACTGGATGCCAAAATATAACCTGAGTTTAGCTCACTGTTCTGTTTACCAAAAGTTCTTCCTGCTCTGGAAATACTTGCCACTTATGCTGTCATTCAGCATAAGCGTTTGTTTTATAAATGATGTACAGGCATCAGTGAATGTTCTCATTGTCCCCCCCTCCAAACAAACAAACAAAAAAAACATGTTTAATTTCCTTCAATCCTCAGGGAATATGGTTTTCATCCGAACAGAAATGCAAGAAACTTACTATATGTGGGCGAAAGGCATTGTAAACAATAGAGGATATTTGTATACTCTATATGGGTGAATGGTTGTGTCAAAAACACACACTGATGCACACACATGCACATTTTCTACCTCCCACTGCAACTTCCCGAAACGCACCGAATTTTCATCCCTGACAATACTTTCTCTCCACCGACACAAAAGGTTGATGACACCGCGGCTGACTCAGCCAGACGCCAGAAATCTTCATTGTGCTAATTAGATCCTTCGCTGTCTGTTAAAGACTTTTATCTCTCCCACATCTCCATGCCCATCTAATCTGGCCTTATCTGCAGGCTCCATCTCAAGGTGATTGCTGAGATAGTCTGTGCCACAGAGTTAAAAGGAACGCTATTGTCTGAGTGAGCAGAAATAGTATCTCATTTCCTTTCAGTCAAACTTGTCCAAAGTCAGGCTTCACATTAGTGTTTGTGTGTGGGTGTGTTTGTGTGTGTGTGTGTGGGTGTGTGTGCATATGGGTCTTTTTGAATGTGTGCGTGTGCCGCCGCCATCACCCTGGGGAAAATTCTCTGAATTGGTACAAAATGTCATTTCGTCACTGCAGGCTATCATGCAGCAAACAAAACCAGACACACACATGGAGGCACACACAATAAAGTTAAATAAAAACACAGCTGGCTTGTTCAAACCCCAGACAATTGGTTTTGTTGCAGGATAAACATTTTTACTCAATGCCGGTACCAGCTGTGTTCAGGTCGTTTTCATAGTGTTTATATACTTTTCTGTTCACATTTGGTTTGTTACATTTGGAGCACCTCGGGGACTCAAACTCCTGCTTTCTGCTCAAGCAAACATTTCTGTGAAAAAGGCTCCAGATGACTTGGATGAGGCAGTTTGACTGTGTGTTGACACTGCAGTGAGCATCCATTTCAGACAGCTGAACACATGAGACAAGCTCAAAAGCGGTGGCCATGGATGGCCCGTTTGTAGGCGAGGGAAAGATGCCTGCAGCTTTACTTTTGGCCGACAATTTGGCAAGAGCAACACATAAAATCTGCCTGCTGCCTCATCACCATCCCCACTTCAGGTACCAAGTTCATAGTCATTATATTACCACAATTGAGTTCTGCAAAGTGGCTGGTTGTGATCTGAATTCTCAATGTCATTTGGACTCCCTGTAGGAGTGAATAAGATAAATATGTCTGTACTTCCAGGCAACTGGTGTAAAAAAATACTGAACTTGTTTTGTTTTTGCTCAGTTTAAGTTTCTGAAACTTGCAAGGACTATGATGCAGGTCATATAATGATAGTTTTTCATTTGACATGGTTAAAATGTGAACTTTAAATCAAAGTTTTTGCAACACTCATAGTTAGTATGCTGAATCAACATTGCATTATGTAAATACTGACATTTAACCAATAATTAATTAATGTTGTTTAATGTTAATGTATTATGGGCGGCACTGTATGTGTGTTTGTATGTTCTCCCTGTACCTGCGTGGGTTCTCTCTGGGTACTCTAGCTTCCTCCCACAATCCAAAGACATGTAAGTTAGGTTAATTGGCGACTCTAAATTGCTCCTAGATGTGAATGTGTGTCTGTTTTTCTATGTCAGCCCTGTGACTGACTGCCGTCCAGTCAAGGGTGCAGCCTGTCTCTCACCCAGTGCCAGCCGAGATAGACTCCAGCACATCCTGCGACTGTGTGTGTAGATAATGAATGAATGGATAGTGGATACTGGATCCAAAGATGGCATCTTTTCTGGGCTTTGGAAATGTTTTATAAAGATTAGCAATAGGATGCCTAATCAGTTTCATTGTTAACAAGCATTTTCTGAATGTTACATACAGAAGCTTTTTTAGGGTGTTTTTTTAGCAGTGTTTTAGGGGATGTGGGACACATTTTAAGCACTTCTTCACTGTGATCCATTGATCTTGTTTGGTTTTAGATGATGAAACTAAATAATTTATATGGAATGAGGAAAACATCTTAAAGTCGCTTTTGGGGGTAAATGGCAAAAAGGAGGGAGCGGCAAGCAAGAAAAGAAAATGCTTTTTGCAGCCTGTCTTTACTTTTTGTCCTTTTTTAATTCTGTGCCCTCTTTTGACTGCACTGCAATACAAACAGATTTCGCAGCTGCCTGCCCTTCAGCGACACAGAGTGCAAGAGAAAGGTTGAAACAAAGAGGACAGGAAAAAGGCAAGGAGCGACTTCAAATGAAAACTAATTTCTAAATTACTTTTTTTTTTTTTTACATATTTTATAAGCAAGTATTGTTTAGATGCTGTATTTCACTCACTTAATTAATTTTCCCAGACATACTGTGGTATTCTATTTTTATTTTATATGTTTAATATGTAACAATACTGTATATTCAAAATATTTCAGGCTCACTTAATCTCTTTGTTGGTAAATTTCATGTAAATTCAAATTGAATCAACATCCTGGTTTGGCATGCTAGCGCTGTAACATTTGGTAATTAACACTAAACTCAAGTCAAGCTGAGACTGACAGAAATGTCATTAACAATGCAAGTGATGATCAGGCACTGGACAATTTGACCCATTGACACGAGACAAAAACATCTCGCAGGAATCCATCCAAAGAGTGCTGAGATATTTCAGTCTGGGCCAAAGCGGTAGACTAAACAACCAATATTTTCAGGCCTAGAGCCCAGTGCATAACAAATAAAAAACAAACTTGGAGTCAAATGCCCTGATGCATCTGCTATGAAATGTCAAAGTTACGTGTTTCATTTAACATCGTGTTGAATTTGTCTTTTATGTTGTTATTGCTTAAACTCACAGTGTTGTAGATGTTGCATCGGTGGGCAAAGATACCAACCAATCAAGCCAAAATGTCTCACATTTGGCTGTGAAGTTGCCATTACCCACATTATCAATCTGTGGTGATGATGTCCAAGCCCTGGGAGCACTGACAGTGCAGGACATTGCATCGAAATGGAGGCAACTGTGTGTGAAAGAAAAACAAAAAAACACATGAAATGCAGAAGCTCTGGAGCGATACACAGCGGAATCTTCCCCTCAGGCAGCATACATTAATCTTGTTTGATTTTGAAGCATGTAGTGGTGTAGATTTGCATGTTAGATTGTGTTGGCATGGGAGATCATGGTTTAATTTTCATTTATTTATAGTTTTTGCTGAAACTCATATTGCACAGGCAGAGATACACTCAATTAGATAATTACCCATTTCAGTGTTGACTAAGAGCAGCAAACCTTGAGGCGATCACTGTCAGGGACAACCGCCGACCACTGTCATGGATGGTGTGACCGCCTCGGGAGGAGCGGGGAAAAAAAACTGGGATAAGAACTAAGATTACAACTTGGCAAATGTCTGGTTGTCTGAAGTTGGAGTGGACGAAATGGGAGTCAGGGTGGCCAAGCAAGAGGAAATCGCAGTGTTTGTGTCTTTACAGCCTCCCTCTTAACCCCCCTGGATCGAACCATTAGCTGCAGAACGCGCTCTGAGCACAGAGAGAACAATACTCTGACAGGACACGATCAGATGGACTTTGTGTTTAGATTGTTTGCTAGCTACTCGCAGAAGATGGCAGAAGGTGGATAGGACAACTGATGTAAATTTCTTTCTGATTGGCTTACAGAATTAATTGTTAAATTTTTGCGTGACTTTTTATTTTAGTGACTTTAAGGTTGCATGTGAAGAGGAGTGTGTTTAACATATAAATATCTGCTAATTAATGCTTTAACTTCTTTGATTAATGGCCTCATTGGCATGTCTGGTTATCTAATGTAATATATCATAGTTATCATTGCAGGATATTAAAGAGCTCAAGTGCCTCTTAAAGTGTTATCTGTCTTTTTAAAACCCCTGTGGCCAAAGTAACAATAGATAAAGGTGGCCCTTTCTTTGTACCCAACTTTTAACACCCAGACTGTCACAGAAACGTTTCAGCTGTGTCTTGTCGGTGCTATAATAAATGTTTTGTATATTTTCTTGCTCCTGCTTCCAAGAGGCAATTCACAGTTGCAGAGAAGCACCCCGAAGAAAACTTTTCTTTCCACAACACTGCTCTTTTTATCTGCAAGCTTTTTAATGGTAACACTGCCGCCTGAGATATATTCAATGCAGCTACCGTCTGAGATTGCACATTAGAAATCTGTCATAGATTTAAAGCCTTTCGAATGTAAGGGGACAAAATGTGAGGAATGGTACACCATCAGAGATCTGTCATTGCACACAGTGGTTAATAATAAAGTGCACTGCGGTTATATTTATAGACTTAAGGCTTTGGTCAGGTATATAGTGGTTGGATGATGTTGTAAAACAAAACGTCAATAGTGATAAAAAATAAGTGTAAGTTTGTAGTTTACAGTTACCGTGGGAAGACAATACATTTCCTCCATAATGAACAAGAACAATTGTGCAGCATAAGACAATAGCCACCCCATAGACAACAAGATGGTGGAGCGGGCACACACACACACACACACACGTTTAAGAGGAAACACCCACAGGGAGCAGTGTCTGCCGGCGAGGAGATGGATCTAATGTGAGTTTATCACACATATTAAAACATTAATATGGAAGGCACAGTTGTGAGTCTAAGGATACAGCGCACACTCACACAAGTACATGCACACAAAGAAAGCCGCAGCCTTTGAAACATTCAAGGATTCATTTTTAAGAATGAACACATTTTATTATATCTTTTTCTTCTTTTCTCCTGTTTCACTTTGTTATGGTATTCCCCCATGACAGTGTGCTTGCACAGTAAGCAGATGTTTTCACAAATTCAAAGACTGGTTGTGTGGGAATGGGCATGTATTTCTGGGTGCTTCGCAGTGGGTTCAAGCGTTCATTATTTTAGTGTTTTGATAGCAGATAACAAATAAGGTCAACCATCTTCATGATGATCTTTAGCAATACTACTTTACAATACCTTAAATTCCTTGAATATAGACCACCATTAGTGTTGCTACAGTAACCACTTATTTAATTGCTGCTGCTATTACTTCACTTATTATTAAGACTATTACATGAAAAGGTTGAGAAAAATCAAAATTTCAAGGTAACACACTTCAATAGAAATAAAAGTTTTGAATTTCACTTAAAAGTTTGGGCTTTGAAATAAATCCAACTATTTTTTTTATGTCTTTTAATTCATTAATCTGTTCATTGAAATGAGAAAAGCTCTAATCTTTATGCTTCATCCACTTGAACATTTCAGCCCATTAATGAGCATATTTTTTTATTTTATTTTATCATTCACTGTATCAAGTTTGATCCCTTGTGGGCAATGATAAATGTACTGATTACAGCTTTTGTTGCACTGTTAGCAGTTATGATTACATGACCCACAGCAGAGAGTGGCTGATATTCAGTCTTATCTTCATCACTGTCTGCACATCATAGTACTTTTCCTCAGAGAAAAGACCTGAAACACGTTTATATAAAGAGACATACCAGCCCCTTTCATATGACTTTCTTCATGTTTTAAAAAATTGAACATTCTAACTTATGAAAACTTTCCGTCTAGCTCGAATTGTTGTCAATATCGAGCTAGACAGAAACAATATAAACATATTTACGCTGGACCACCACCTCAACTGGTGCTCATTTTAGTTGTACATCCCAGGTAAATCAGCAGCCCTGGAAAGGATACAGCAATGCAATATTCAAGTTTCAGAAGGCGAGTGTTGTTGACCCTGCTCCCTGTTGGGTTGTGGGTGTTACAGCTGAATACCAACACATGTACGTAGTGTTATCTGTATGTAGACCGGTCCTCCTAGCCCTCCACAAACACTTTTATTCTCTGTGCTTCCTCATTTTTTAAACACGGTGATGGTAGATTTAGTGTCTTTGTTCAGGTTAAAGCTACAGTCAGTGGGATTTAGAGGAGAATGGGCTTAGCTTGAAAATTAGAGCGAGTACATCTTCCAGGTTCCTTCCCCTCCCTTTATGGTGCATTTCAGCGCATCATCGATCAAATTCTTTCTTTTTATGTTGTTTTTCTTGACTGCTCTTTAGTTGTGTGTCAGCTGTTGCTCTAGAGTAGAGTGGGCAGTTTCCTAATTGCTCGTTTGTTTGTTGGTTGTTTGCCCCCCAATGCGTCCGTTTCAAGTTAGCACATGTCGGCAGATTGTGCAAGAACAGGTACTGATGCTCTTTCCTGACTGGTTATTTTGATTCGGTTGTGGTGTATTTCACAAATGGCCTTTGAGGCAGCAGGTTGTTCCGCTTCATTGTCTTTGCTTGTGTTATATACTTAAAGTGGCTTCAGTTATCAGAAAGAGCTGTTTTCCTGTGTATCGCCACATCAGATACTAGGGCCAGAATGAAATGGGTAATTCCTGATAGCTCTGAGCTAACTAAATACCTTGGCGCTGGTCTTCAAGAGCGTATCCTCTGTTGATAATTGTTTTGGATTCAGCCTGTCTGATGGGTGAAAAATGGTACAATTTGCCCAGTTGCATGCGACGGGGCATAGATGTGCAGATAACATAACATTCATAGTCAAAACAGAGCCAAAATGTGGTTAAGAAAGAAAGAAATTGTTTGATTTAGATTTAAAATTTAACAACCCCTATAATAAAAACAAAAGGAACATTTAATATATGTACTATATAATCATGTAGAGATGCACAGGAGGCCAACTAATTTTTTTTTTAGCATATAGTGCAGCCTATATGGCATTTTATCACATTGTCCTCCCCTAGAAAGGCACCCACTATATCAGGATTTCTTTCAAGTCTCCCAGGATTCGATGTCTTGGTGCTGTGCAGTCAGTGGCTGTGGAAAGAAACATCACAAACATCGTGGCGTCTGCAGCTTCTGGTTTTGCTCCTCCGCTGCTGCCACCTACTGATGTTATGTTACTCATGGGTGAAGCTCCGGCAGTGGCTTTTCATTTTTGGTTGTTGTGCGGCACAACCACTGTGATGCTTTAATACCCTTGATTTATGCTGCAGTGAAATAAATTACCGTCTTGAGGTATCCAAACAGGATTTTCCTCCCATGCTAGCCTCAAAGGAAATTCACTGCGATTTTGTCACGTAAGATAGACACAACCCAACCTTCTCCACACGTTTCTTATCCACCCTTAAATAAATGAAATGAATATTAACATCTGGAGGCAGTGGAGTTTTAGTCATCATATCAGTTACATTCACACTGCTGAGCTCCAGTTTTACAGCTAATGCCACAGCTACACCCGGCCACGCTTACTGCCATTAAGCCTCCATCCATGCACAAACGCTCATCATCATCGTGTCATGCTACATAACATTTGATAAGGGGGGGACTCTCCTCTTCAAGAAAATATGTGAAATTAATATGTATGTCAGAAAATAATCATCTGCTGTGCTGAGCTTAATGTGTCCTAGCAGGGAGTGATGATGTCAGAGACCAGACGCCAAATATCAACTCTCTGCAAATTGTCAGTTTATATAATTATGAGTTCAGCGTGACTTGGCAGATTTTTTTTCCGTTGGCTTGTCTTCTCCCCTGCTCTCTTTTCCATTCCCAATTCTCGTCTGTGTCAGAGACACACACACACACACACACAAACACACACACAGAGGCACTCAGCAGGGGGCGAGACATCAAGTTGCAACAATTCAAATGTGGCTCAGCATCTTTTCCAACAACATGTCACTCGAACAAAACTGCTCTGAGAGGGAGGAACTTCATCCCCCACCCGTCCCCCACCCTGCACTGTGGGCACGCTCTGGATTTTGTAATGGGGACAGAGAAGCTCTGAGTGTAATGAATGTGGAGCTAGACTGCTGATGCAAGGAGGAAATTCTGATATCTCATAATCAATACACAATTGTAATGAAGTGAATGTTGACTCTCGGCTGAAATAATTGGGCAGCATGTATTTATAATAAGCATGTCCAAATATCCAAATCACAGCATCAAAGCCCGATATCAGATCTTTCACTGCTTGTAAATCAAACATGACAGCTAATATTTGAACATAATCATGACAGAATAAACACAATACACACAGAAATCACATTCAATCTGCATCCACTCAGCTACAGTACAAACCCATGAACTGACAGGTTTTTTTGCAGTAATTTCCACCTGGTGCAACTTGGGATTTGGTCCAGTAATGTCCCGGCTGCTTAAGTTCTTTTCCTCTGAGACATGTCTTACTCACTGCCGGAAGAAGATCTGTTGCATGTGTTCTCCACGCCTGCCCACCACACATCAGTCAAACTGGGCACCTCTCCATGTGTCTGCATAAGTCACTTTTCAGAGTAATACCAAGGGCTGTTTTACATTCACATACTTACATTGGCACCCGTGTGACAATTTAATACAGTCAGTATTATCAATTATACAAAGTGTGGGTTTGTGGCTTCCGGCCAGCAGGTTCTGAGTTACAGTCACGGAGAGATCTCAGATGTGCACTGATAGATTAAGCTTCTGTAGGTGTTTGGTTATATGGACATTTATGCTTGACACTTTCTTCCCACTGTGAAGTCCCACTTCAGTTCACCACCTACAAAACAATGACATGGACAAAAACAAGAAGAAAAAAACAAAAGAAACACGCTCTCTCTAATCTCTACCAATCTCTGACAATGTAGATCATTTAGTTTTAATTTATCCATACATTTGAGATTCCACCACAGTAAAGTGGGGGTGAAAAGCAATTTTGTGGTGTGCACATCATTGGAAAATTACATTTTGAAGATTAAAAAGCGACCTCTCTGTTCTAAAGCAATGTTCCCATTACACTGAATGACTTCAAGACAAAGTCGTTTGTCTCCAAACTATTATATTATCCGGAGTGCAATGTGTCTGAAAAGTGATGCTGCTGTTGGATTTTCTGAAGGTATATTTTCAATGCTATGAGCATCAGAACTCTATTCACCTCCAACTGTGCTGGGACGGCAGCAGAAATCTCACAGACATATCTCTCAAACCGCGGGGACATAAAGCCAAAGCTATCTCATGGCCAGATACCATTAGGGGTAAGTAGGAAAATATGTCTGTGTCAATAATGCATGGGGTTGGTAATCTGCTGCTCGGTCCAACTGGCCTGTTGGACCTGTGGTAACTTCATATACTTCACGCTGTTCAAATACTGTATCCAGACGCACAGCTTACGAACAGGCAGGGCGGGCGGCTGTTTGGGGCCTCCAGGCTGTTGAGGGGGCTTCTGAGGGCTTACAAACTTTACTCCACAGCAACGGATGATTTTCAGTGACATCTCAGTCAGACACCACCCTAAAGGAGCCCCATGTCATTCTGGCTGATAGTTCTGTAACATTCCCGAAGTTTGAATTGGAAGTCAGTGACGGAAAATGAATTGGAGTTATTCGCCTGGAAGGGCAACAAGAGAGAAAGCACAACATGAGGGAATACGGCAAGACATTTGTAAGTGGAGCAGATAATGATTAATTATTACAGTAAATAACTATATGCTCTAATATTTAGCCTTAACCATCATTTTTTATAATGCGTGTTATTTAGAATGTGACAATGTATTTTTTTGTCATTTATATACTTTTCAATTATACTGATTTTGAATGTTCTTTATATGTTGAAATTTCTACTAATGTGAACCTTTTCAAATGAGGAAAATGTTAAAACCTTTGCACAATTTTTTTTGGTGTCAGATTATTTTAACATAATAGGATTTTTTTAACGTAATGGTGATGGACGCTGGTTGGATGGCATCCCTGGGAATTTTTCCCACAGTGGACAAATTTATGGACTGCCTGTATCTATGAAAAGACACACTGCACGGAGCGAATTGCAGGATTGCCCTCCATAAAACGGTCAAATAAATTCACATGTTGGAGAGGATGTGGACAAGACCTCAGAGCAGTGCTCCGCCTCAGTTTGCCAGGCCAGTGTAGGACCTACATCGCATGTTCACCACGTATGGTTGATTGGGATCAGTGTGAAATTTATGATGTATCAGAGCTCCTCCAAGCCTTTAAATGCACAGCGAATTTAAATCAGCCGCACAGATTTGAACCAGGTCCTGTTTTAAGATATAAACTGTTGGCGAGATATGTTTTGCAGGGTCTATTGTTGTATGGGAGGTAGACTATAATGTCATACAAGGCACCATTATTCAAACTGGATCTATTATCCACCGAGAAGCTTACATTTTGCATGTACTTATAAGCAAAAAGAACAGTAATTCACATAATTTATTGCCACAGAGGATGAGGCAATAAAGTCGCAGCCATTAAATAGGGTTTTCAGAGATGAAATTAGTTTTCATGCAATTATGAGTCTCCACTAATTCTTGACACACAGGCACTGAGCATGAAGAGGGGGAGGTGTTGAGCATCAACAGACACACATGCACGCACGCACACACACAGCCATGTGGGAACGCACATCAATACAGACATGCACACGTGCAAACACTCCTCGGGCATGATTGAGTGCTGTTGGTTGTTAGTACCTTGTCGTCACAGGAAAATGCTGTTAATTAAAAGTGGATGTGATGTTTATTAAGATTGCTAGCAAGACATCCGCCCACACTTTCCTCAAACCTCTTTCTTAACTTCATTAACTCAATCCAACACTCACAGCTCCACAAACACTGTGGATGATTGCTTTCTTGGTGGCAGCACGCACTTTTACACAACCTTGCAAGGGAGGGATTTTGAAATGTATGAAATTGATCTTAGTCTCATTACACTGCTTTAAATCTGGTCCTCTATGTGTTCATTTTGTATATGTTTATGCAGGCTCCAAGTGTGTGTGTGTGTGTGTGTGTGTGTGTGTGTGTGTGTGTGTGTGTGTGAGTTTCTGTGAGTGGTATGCCAACACATGCGCTTGTGCGTCCGCATGCGTAAGTGTGAAGGTCCTTTGATTGAGGGTGTCAAAGGTGGCTGCCCACGCAGCAATTAGAGGTGCTAGGAGTGTGTGTGAATGTATGTATGTAATGTGATTGTGGTTTCTCTGAAGGAGTTTTTAATAGAGGTGCAGAGACAGATGGCACGCATTCATTACAGCATGATAGGTTAACACATCTGAAAAGCTCCGCTCCCTATCTGTCTATCCCCCTCAATCAAACCTTCCCCAGCCTTTCTTTTCCCACCACCGCTCGCGGATACAAAGCCTCAACAATCAATGCATTCAGTTAAGGCACAAGACCTTCAACTGGTGTACAGGCCTTGTATCATTTTCTCTTGTACTGGAAGGAAGTGCCATAATCAGATACTTGGTTACAGCACACATTCCACACAAAACATTCAAACCCCTCTTCAACACAGACATAGTTCTCGGTTCTAAAGGTATCCACTGCTTTGGAAAGGGATGTCACTTGCATATGGGAAGCTACGTAGAAACTCCGATGTGGTCCAAAACCGTAATACCTCAGTGGGGGAGTTGAAATATTAAAACGACCATTCTGCCCCGAAAAAAAAGGTATAAAAACTCCTGAAATA
>JAOXYL010000061.1:17156898-17172161 GCA_028564955.1 Terapon puta
TGTCTCTGTTTGGTTTAAGATACAGACCCCATCAAGAGGGATCCTTACTATGTCCATAAACATAAAACATGTTTGTCCGATGAGTAACCATAACTCGGTAAGAGAATGTATGCAGAATGTTCTTGGTCACATGCCAGTGAAGGTTTCTCTGGAAAATTGGTCACCATGGACAAAACAACTGCTGTAATTAGGCTTTAAATTGCACAGTGTGCTCTAGGCTTAAGTATAATACAGGGACTCTAATACATGAGAAGATGACACACAGCTTTCCGTCATCTGTCCTACTGAGTCAGGAGCCATTTTTGTCACTGTGACTCCAAGGAGCTGAAGGGACTGGGGGTCAGAGGTCTTCTAGTAAAACCGGCCATCAAAGCAACTCTAGCAACACAGACGCAATGTTCCACAATGTAAGGACAGCTAAAGCCATGGTTAAAAAAAAAGAAAGTTATTTCAGGGATGTCTGTTCTTGTTTCTCAGAATACATGGCAGAATATCGCCATTTAACTCAGAAGTAATATTATCTTTTCACATGGGACATCTTACAACCAGTCCATGTTCAGCACGGGATCAAAGTGCAAGCTGATCCCATGACATTTGCTTCCATGCTGCTACCTATGCATCAGGCCTGGAGAAGGTCTCCAGAGATGCAGAAAGAACAGCGGAAGGCACTGAGGACATGGTGACAAAACAGAAAGATGTGGTGGATGCATGAGGTGATCTGATTTCTTTCCAAGAGATTTACGGACAAAAAACTAAAAGTCTCCTGCTTCATTTCAGATCGTCACTATTCTGACATGTTGACTCCTTTGAAAACATCTGTTTATAAGAGTAGTCATCTGTGTATGTCCACTGATTCCTACAGTCAGGTGTGTACTCATGTATAAAGGAAAGAGATCCACCCGCCTGGTTGTTAATGAAACCCGCATTTCTCAACAGTGAGGGGACTTCTCAGCTGGACGACCTATCAAATATCAATGGTGTGTGCAAAGGCCCTCTGAACTTTGTGTGTGTGTGTAAGTGTGTGTGTGTGCTATCGGTGTCCCTGTAGGACCTCACATATGACCTGAGTTTAACCCATTCCACAGGTGAGCTGAAGCTGAGGGGGTCGTGGAGAAAGGACCGGAGCACAGAGCATCCAGAACAGCCAATGAGTCATGAAGTTTCACTGTCAAAATAAAAGCCCTCTCATGGTATTTCAGGATTCAGTATTTCTTTGGAAGTAATAACAAAAGAACAGGCTGTATGCAAGATTCACAAAGGCTGGTTTGACAATAAGGGTTCAGATCACTGAAGCTGTTTTCTGTTTTCTGCATCTCTGGGCTACCTGTGGAATAACTGTGCTTTAAAATGAGGCAGCTCATGATCAGAGTAGGATACATTTTCAAAAATCTTTCTGAATAGTGGAGTGGCAGCCTCGCCTTGTCCCAAGAAATGTGTGTCTTTTACCAATTAAACTCAAAATGCGAATCAGAGTTAAAACAAAAATAAAGCACAACTCATGGTTAATTCATTTGGAGAAGAAGCATGACTGATCGTTGTCAATGATCAGCGCCAATGTGCAAAACGAGATTGATGCCTCGAATCTTTGGCGCACGATTGGCGACGACAGGGAAGATTTGCGCACGATGCAAAGACTTTGTCGGGCCTAAGGGTGAGAACTCATGTCCTGATGCTTTCCAATCACGTCTCTCTCTCTCTCTCTCTCTCTCTCTCTCTTTCTCTCTCTCTCTTTTGTTGGCTGGGTCAGCACGTACCTGTCGGGTCGAACCCTGCGCTCCCGCCGGGCAGGGTGAACCCCTGGAAGTCCCCGGCGCCCTGCGCAGCCGCGAAGAGCGCCGCGGGGAAAACGAGGAGCAGCAGGGGGGACAGGGGAAGCATTTCAACACGGCTCTTCAGAACAGATGGAGAAATAACATACACGGCACCGATCCCCGCTCGGGGAGGCACCAGTGTCAGTGTCCCAGGCGCGTTAAGCGATCTGTGTTTCTATTACGGGTGCAGCCGGAGGCGAGACGTGACACCGGCGATTCACTTGAGTAATGGGGCAAACTGGATTACAGCGGCGAAAAGAAACGTACGAAGGCGCACGGAAAGGGTCCGACGCGCTTCAGGAGAGTCGCAGAGTCATCCAAACACAGGAGGGCTGCGCGTAAAAATGCTCCAAAAGTGGCCAAGTGTATTCCAGGCAGATAGAATTACAGAGTGATGTTATAAATCCACACCAAACGCCAATAAAAAGTTGTCTGTGAAGACCCTCACTCATAAAAAGTTTGGATAAATAAAGTGCCGAGCTCCATCCATGGTTTATAAAATCCAGCAGATCTCAGCAGATGGTTTTACGCATGAAAACGCCCTTAAAGGTCAGACGGTGATGGCTCTTAAACTCCGTTCTTCTTGCCCTCGTGTCCTGTGCAGTGTGGCGCACTGGTGCCTTTATAAACCGGTTAACCGGCACTCGTTCAGATCTCTGTTCCTTCTTCTGTCACCCCTTTCCCAACAGAGACGTCGAAGTGTGACGTTCTTGCTCGGAACTGACCACCTCTCTCTCTCTCTCTCTCTCTCTCTCTCTCGCTAGCAACAGGACCCCCCCCCCCAACACCTTCTTATGTTTCATATCCCCACTCCCAAGTCCAGCACATGGGGAGGGAGGGTGGGGGTCCGAAAATCCCACTTTTCCACAGCATTGATCCAGTGACCTCCATGTGCAGTTTTTGGACACACTCCTATAGTATGTACCAGAAATATGTTTAATACTTATGCATGAAAAACACCTTCACAGTCACCCCTACTACATGATTTTTCACTATACTTCCTGTTTTTTTGGCTTTACTGATCCCGACTTGGGTTAAGGGGGGATTAGCTAAAGCCCCCCGGACCTCGCTATGGGAAGTATAGCTTGAGATCGAGACCACCGTGCCAGGAATAGCATGTCATATGTCGCGTCATGGCCCAGCCTGTCTGGGTCTGGCAGTTGTGTCCTTGTTCACAGATCTTCAAGCTATGTGGATGGACTTGGTAAACGTTTGCACACCTGTTGAGCCTGGGCTCCTAATGACGGCTATATATGTGGCCTGGGATTTCTTTCTCAGAACAAACAGCACGCCCCCCTTAAAGTCAAATTATTGATAAAACCGCCCAGAGTGCGAGAGGACGCAAACAAACTGCACGGCCACTCATGCATGCACAGTCGCACACACTTTAACAGTAACAAAGTGTCGGGTTCCGTTCCAGCAATTCGGCTCCCGGTTTAAAAATAGTGGGCCAGATTTGACCTCTACCCTGTGGAGCATGCCCAAGTGGCATGTGTCCAATAAGGCCTCGGCAGGATCTGAGTGAGTATATAATATATGTGTTTGTGTTTTACAGGACTGTATCAGACGTCAAGGCTACAACCCGCAGTAATTCCGCTCATGATTCTGAGATGGAGAAAGAAAAAAAGGGATAAATACAGCAGCAACAAGGAATTTAAAAAAGAAATTGCTACACACGGCCACAAAAACAACAATCAACATGTGACATTCGGCTTGTTTTTATTACTGAAAAACCACAGCAGATTGATTAAAGTTTGAAAAAGTGGTACACAGGACTGGACAAGATGGAGGGATAGCATCAAAGAAGGAAGCAAAAGGCTGGATATAGCAAAGTCTCTCGCTCCATAAGCACAGGAGCAGTGATAAAAGCCCATGAAGCTGCTGTTGTGATGATGCGATGAGGCTGATTTGGACAGTGCTAACGGCTTGTGCTGATATTGCGCAGTACACGGTGGGCACCAAAGCATCAAGGTAAGGCACATAGGCGCGTAAGGCACAGACTAACATGGCTGCCTGAGGATGGGAACAGTGAACAAGAATCCAACAACATTGAAGACTTTATCGGGCGGGTGAAGGGAGCTGCAGAATCAGACAACGTTGTTGGAATACTAAAAGTGCTCCCCTCAGCAAACTGCTGAGACCGCACTGATGCAGAGAAACACACCAAGAAAGGAAGCACCAATGTGACTAATGCATAATGAAAGCGTGAAAAGGAAAGTGTGGAAAATGGATAAAAAGACTGCTCAGATGGGACTCTCTGGAGGGCTATGATGCAAATTCGTCATCATACCTCATCAATCTTCATCATAATCTAAACAACCCTAAGCCATCGTCTTAGGCATGCAGGAAACAAGCATGTAAGAAATTTAGTGATCCCAATCATCACCATAAAAACATCAAACAAGAAATAAGCAGACCATCTTACCACATAATAAATCCTGAAACGTGATGTACAGTATGATACAAAAAGCAAGATGGAAATCAGGATGCTAAGCTAGAAAAATGCTGTGGGTAGTGGTTTTGAGGGAAATGTGACCTGAACGACAAAGTCAATCCTGACTAGTTTAATAAGTCTGTTCAGTGTTCCTGTTTTTTTTACTGCTTAAGCATGTACATAGAGAAGCAGAACTGCACAAAGCATATTTAAAAGTAGCCCCACCGTATTTGCAGTCAGATGGCATGTTCGACAAAACATAATTCATCAAGGCTGAGGTGGATCAGGAGGATGGCGCTACAAGCTACAATGGCAGAGAGGATGTCAAAGCTCCTCCTCTGACACACAAGCACCGACTCAAACCTAAGGCTGCTCCAAAACAAATGTGACACGTGCACAGAATGAGATCATGTCTAGACAGGTATTAGTTTAGACTTTCCTTCTTTGTTCCTTGACTTGGTGCTAATTTAAATCACAGTACTGTTATATTGTTTAAAAGCTTTACCACTGGGAAACAAGAGGCACACCTGTGAACACTCAGTAAAAGAGGGACTGATTATGTTAGTATGTCCCCTGACAGCATACTGATTGGAAAACACAAACTCCCAGAATACACTGTATATAGTGTATAACATATTAACACACTTTGATTAAACCATACCCATCACAAATGTCATCTCTGACATTAACAGCATTTTGACTGATGACTTCAGCCCAGTGACCTCGCGTGTCTAGCTGTCTGATGAGTCTCATAAAAACATTAGCTTGATCACTGTTATACAGCATGTGGGAAAAGTAAAATCTGCTGTCACGACAGTTAAGTAATTATGAATGCTGGGGATCTAGTTAAAAAAAGAAGATTAAAGAAAGAGGATAAAGGCAGAGGAGCTGCAGTCAGACTAATAAGAGACCATTGAAGCAAAACTCAACAGGAGTCAATAATAATCTATTTGGTAACAAAAGTGAACCTACTCTGTAGTATCATACAAAAAAAAACAATCAAAATGTACCTCAGCAAAAGCTTATAAAATATAATGTGAATAAAATAATATATAATATTCCTTGGTCCGTAAAAACTATGTTACTCTTACAACAAATGTTTCCCTTGCACACAACAGATAAATCGACATGCTTTTCAGTAAAAACATGACCTTGATAGAAAGGGTGTGTGAAGACAGCTTCCAAACCCACAGCTGGATAAAAACAAAATGCTTCTTGTACATATCAAGTTGTTGTGACAGTTAGAAGGCAGATTCATCTTCTTTCAGGTGAAGATCATAGATAAAAGTCCTCTGATTGGGGCATTTTCACATCAAACCATGAGGGGGAGCCAAAGAGGTGATTCAGTTTTCCCATCTATTTTCTTTAACCTTGTGTTTTTTTTCTCTCTCTCTGGAGCCCTCCCAATGATCACAGTCGCTCTTCAGTGTGGAGTTTCTGAGTCTGTGTGCAATTCTTCACAGGTCCGTGAGCCTTCTTTGGAAAGTACACGCACACGTCTTCTCGTTCAGTCACTCAAGGCACACGCACACAAAATCAACATACAGGCGCGCAGAAGAAGTGTCACTACGACAGCACCGACATGGTCGACGCCCCCGACGACATGCCTGAGTCACTACTGTTGTAAGCTCCTTGGCCGTCCCCGAGTCCGCCCAACGAGGATGACGGAGAGGATGAAGATGCTGGCGATGACGAGGAGGTGCTGTGCGACCGCAAGATGGCCCCGGCGGCGCTGCAGTGCGGCCTGGGCCCCGGTTCGGGGGTGTAGGTGAAGGTGAGGGCGGTGGCGTAGATGATCCCGTCATTGCGGACCAGCGTGACGGGGACCTGAACGGGCTGTCTCACCCACCGCCAGCCCTCCCTGAAGGCAGATATATCCGGCACCACACAGAGGACGCTCTCTCCGCACCTAAGGGGACAGACGGACGAGACGAAAGGTTTGAGTGCCTGAACGATTACACGCTAACGTGACCACAAAGATAAAAACAATCACCTGTACATGGTGTCGGCCTCCACGTCTCCGAACCACACTCTGAGGTTTGGGGTGAAGTTCTGTCCTGTCAGCTCCAACATTGCCACATCCCCACCGCCGTTTAACTTCACATGGACAGAAAAAAGGGGTTTAATAGATTTAAAAAGGTCCTTCCAAACAAAGGAAGTAGATGTAAAGCAGAAAGGCCCTCATGTTTGTGAGTAACAAAAACAGAAGGCATATTTTCAACACAAAAGACTGTGTGCGTACCTGCAGACTTTCCACGACGGGGACAGGTGTGACCGGTGAGGGGACGGGGCCCATGCCCTCGTAAAAAGTGTACTCTGCCTTGTCAGTGCTAATTATGGTCCAGGAAGCCCCATCGTTAATAATCTCCTTGTTTGGTTCTTTGGAGCATTGTGTGGCCTGGGTGGACAAAGAAAACAACATCACAGAAATACATTTCACTTCCCGCTTTCGTATCTAACAAGGAGAAAAACACTCTGGAGGAAGCTATCATAGTCTTAGGCAGGGAGCTCGCCAGTGAGAGGGACAAAGATTGGACTCTTTTCTCTTGTAATAAAATCGTAATGAAATGCGTAAAATATGTGCTGAATCTTCACACACAAGTTTCTCGTGTCCACTACTGGTTACAGAAGCAAAAATCCAATTTTCTCCATAAACAGTGTTAGATGACTCGTGATTTGAGTGCTTATTCGGGTCTTGGATCAGCATGAAAGCCGCTCAGTAGACTTTTCAGTACAAAACACGAACAATTCTTTAAAAAATATTTTGATAAAAAGTTAAAACTAGAAGCCTGTGTACATAAATGTTTTAAACAAGAAGTGAACTACAAGAAGAAATAAAGGAGAAATACATCAGCAAAAAAAGCAGATCCTCCCAAAGCACAACATAACTCAGACATAAAAACTTTGCTTTGCTATAATTCTTTTTTTAAAATGGTACAAAAGAACTGGACTGCGCACCTGGAATTGGATGATTCTCTCCTGTGAGAGACAGAGGTACATCCTGTCTGTATCCTTCAGGTAGAAGCAACACTTGTGAAGCTGAGACACTGGGTCATCTGCGTCCAGTAATGCAGTCTGCTTATCCACTTTGCGAATGACCTGAGGAACCGAGGCAAACACACTCGCCGTAAACACACAGAAACAAACACTACATATGTGCCGATTCACACAGACACATTTTTCGGTCCCAAACATCCCTTCATGTACATTTAAGTAAGCCGATAGTATGGCTGCTGAAAACCGACAAATGAAGTGACGTCGATGCGTGCTTACCAGTCTGGGCAGAGCCATGCCAGTAACAGAGCAGACCAGTTTGACCGTCTGGCCATAGTGAATATAACCATCTCTCACGGCAAACTCCTCCCCTTCAGACTCCTCATCGTCCACTACACAAAAGTATAAAGAACAAAAAAATTAAGGTAAGTGCTGATAACTCCCTCACCCACTTTAAAATAGTTGCAAATAGTCAACGAATACATAATAAAAGATAACAACACCATTAAGATTTCTGCTTTTACTCAAGTAAGGCGTTTATCAATAAATTAATAAAAATGAGGAAAAAGGAAATAGGCACAGACAATAAACCCAAACAGGAAAAACTTTAAAGAAAGAGAATGTCCATGTGTGACTCACAGAGGTGGATGTAGAAGGCCCCCCACTGTTGAGAGCTGGCATAAAAGTTCCCCCCTTCCACGTGAAGATACCTGGTACTGACCGTCTGTGAGCGCAAACGGTTAAACAACGCCACCTTCGTCCCTGAGGCGATGCACACTGGGGAGAGAGAACGACAGAAAAAGGATGAAAGGAGTGAGGTAGATGTTTCCACAGTCAAATGGAAAGCAGAAACTTTTCCTTTTTTTCAAATGTCAGCATGTGGGGGCACCGTACAGATGAGCTAGTGTGCGTGAGTGAGTGCTGACACATCCGGCAACTCACAATCTGCGTTTTTCAAGGACTGTTTCTTCTTGGAAGGCTTGGAGATGACCTTGATCCTCTTGCTGAGGAAGACTCCTATGTTGGCGCTGTTCCCGTACAGCATCTTCACGGACAGCATGAAGTGCTTCCTTTTATCCGAGTCGCTGATGTACAGCGTCTTGGCTGTGCAGAAGTGCTAACGTGGGGGGAAAAAAAAAAAACACACAGGTTAGGCGAGTTTTGTGTGAGTGTGCGTGTTTTCGTCTGTCCCCCTTTCACTTCCCTCTCATCTCCCTCTGAGAACAAGTTCGTTAGTGCGATAGCAAAACACGAGGGCGTGCAAGAGTAACAAACAGGGTTTACACAGCGACAGGAGGATACGGTCAAACTGCAAAGCAAAGCAGCCGTAATGCACGGTCATGCTGTGGCCGCTTTGCACGACTGATGTGCGGTGAAGCTGAGCAACAAAGCAAGCACCTCAAATGACTGAGTGAGCGAACAGCAAGGACTGCCGACGCCATAACAGGGAGATCCATTTAAAACACACCTTCCCCTCCAGATTGAGCTGCTGCATCTCCTGCTCACTGTTGCCTATCCCAATGAAGGCACACGGCTGGGCCTCCTGCTCCGTGCAACCCTCCTTCTCCATGCTCTCCGACTTCTTCTGCCAGCCGCTGCCCATCAGGTACACACATGGTGGTGGACAGAAAAACCTAATTGACAAAAGCAGCGGTCAGAAGATGCGCAGGACGCTTCACACACACACACACACACACACACACACATTAAAAGCACACAGCTTTAAACTAACCTTTTTTCATTGCCGTAGGACTTTTGTGCAACTTTTGCATGAAGTATGAGCACCGTTTGATCGTCTTTCCCTTTCAAGTAACTCCTCATGGCCTCCCTGAATTGACGGGGGGAGGAAACACACACACGTCAAGACAACACGAGCAGCCCGAACGTCGCACTTCATTCAGCTCTCTGCACTGATTTGAACTTTTGCACCGTGAACAGAGCGCCGTCTCCGTACCTTGTCAAACGCTGAGGCTGAGGTCGCTCACCAAACTTCCTGCAACACAAAAAACACGGCGGGGTGGAAGGTGTTTACACGTCGTGCGGGCTGCGAAGGGGTTAGTGTGGTGTGAAAGAGATGGAAACAACAAGAACGGCAAAGTACACAATGTGTCAGCAGACGCCTGAGAGAACTCAAGATTAACATGGAAGCGGGGGCGCAGATCCACAGGTGTCAAATTGGTTTGTCTCGGTTTGCAGGACACTTTTAGACTTGTCTAACAATGTGTGATGAAGAGTTTCATGAGTCAAAGGTGCACTGACACTGTGGGAGGATCATCTGAGGTGCTTTTTGATGAGGAAAATTACAAAAATCAACATTGAGGGTGATGCTCGGGCTGTCTGCTGTCACTGTTTTAATGGCTTTAATGTAACAGTGTTGCATTTGGAGTAGTTAGAGTATCCATTGTATTGTAACTCTGTACTCGACTTGTAGAGCTGAACTTGAGTACACACACACACACACACACACACAGAGGAAGGACAAGAGCTCCTGACTGACAAAAGTTTCTCAAACAGTCTGAAAGTCAGTGGATAAAGAGCCCAACCAGGCGACACAACGAAGAATAGTTTTGCTCAACTGAGTCCCCCAATACACACACACACACACACACACACACACACACACCAAGTTAGCCCAGTGTGTGGTGAGTTTACTGAGGACAGGACAGTCCGCGCTAACACCGAAAAAAACACCCATAAAAACGATACAACCTGGAAAGGAAAGTTTTTTCTTCTTCTTTCACCACACAACATTACGCGTTGAATTTCAGCACTTACCCCGTAACAACGGGCGCCATCTTCCAAATAACTGCCCCCCCGCCCCCCAAGTGGGGAAAAAAAAAGCCCAACAATCGCGAGATCCCTCCCCCCTCCCTCACCACCACCACCTCCACAAAGCCCCCTAACCAAAAGCCAACGAGCACAACAGAGGAGCCAGACTGGAAGGGGAGGCAAAGGGGGGAGAAACATGACGGGAGGAGGAGGAGGAGGAGGGAGGTGTGACGGGGCAAAGGGGTGAGAAGAGAGGTGGGGGGGTGGGAGGGAGGGGGGGAGTGGCGACGGGCAAGGGGGCAGACGCCAAAACAACAGGCGTGGGAAAGTTGCAAAGTCACGCGAGACTGAAAAAACTCTCACAATAGACATGAGTGGAGGAAGGCCCGTGTTATCGCGAGATGAAGGGGAGGCTCTCCCAACTGGCTTTTTTTCTTCTCACAAGGCAGCCACGCTGTAACTCGATTCCCACGCCTTATTGAGCAACAAAGCCAGCTACACCTCTCTGCACTCAGCTTGAAGATAAATGAGTGTTCCGTGAACTGTATGGGAGATGTACATTCTTGTATAAACTTTTCATATGCCTTTTATAAGACCTGATAGTATTATACTTTGAGAACCACCAGCTTTTAACCACATAAAAAATCAGAAAGAAATGATTACAAGAACAAATTTACTCTTAAGGTCAAACAACAGCAATATTTCAGAATAGGTTTTATTATGTAAAGTCATTTTCCAATGGTGGATATAAAAAAATAAATGTATAAAAGTTTGACACAATGAATTTCACCAATTTAAACAGTACTAAATGAAGGATTTCCCCCAGAATTTCTCACAGCATTCAGATATTCCACAGTGGATGTATGATTTTTGCCACATATGTTAATAAAGCAATGTGTACATCAAATGAACATGGCAGGGTGCAAATTTATACGGTGCACTGAGAGTAAAAATGAAGTTTTATGGTGAAATAAGATGTCATCAAATATACATTTTCAAATCTCACATTGAAAGTACTGTACATCTGTAATACGCAGTAAATCGCTTTAGAGCAACTCAAAACACATTATATAAATGTGAAAAAAGAGGCAGGCAAGTGCTTTTTGACAGTGTTAACATAAAAATGGGAATGTGTAACAAAATTAAAACAAAAAAAGGTAGCTCTGTCATCATTTTCCAAAACCAAATAGATTTTATGCTTCTGATGTGACCAAAATGCATAATAAGCTACTTCCAGTGGGCGTCATTGGTCATCTGACGTTCCCTCCTTCACTTCCTGTCAGCACTTGGTAACACACAGCATCATGTACCACATTGCTGGGTACCTGCTGAGTGTGGTAGCAGAGCAATGCAAATAGAAAACACTACAGATTTTAACTGTCACATTTCAAATAACTCTCCATACTTCTTTTAACGTCACTTTCATCTTCCACTCTTCAATGTCACTGATGAAAGAACACACTGCATTCCTGATAGCCAGATCTCTTGACTGTAGACCCTTTGCTATCTCCTGCTCTTGAAAAGTCAACTTTAAATTAAAAAAAGTTTTAGAGTCATCAAACAGAGCTTAAGATGGAAGCAGGGATTCTCCCAAGGGGAAGTCAACAAGAGCTTGTTAAACCACGACTGCTATATTCTGTGGAATAAATGAGGAATGAAAACCAGCATCTATAACCCATAAACCAATGTTAGATTAACACTGTAAGTCTTCATAGTTCTTCCTGAGTCAAATCAGATATCTTGCAGGGGTCAGCTGCTATATATCTAAAGATCTTTGGGAGATAACATCTCCAAATATTTATGGTCTTAGAAAGTTGTTATTAAAAATTAGAACAATTGAAAACCAAAAGTGCTGTTTGTGAGAAGAAACCCCAGAGACATTCAACCACCATAATTATGACAAAATAAGTTCTGATGTCCTCTGGCATTGTTCTCTAAATGTCCTAACGTTTGGGGCTCCACTTCTAAATTTTCCAGAAAATCTTCTTTTTGTATAGCACGAAGGAGATGAAGACCCAACAGGAAGTAGCCACGAGGTTCTGGGTGAGGTGTTCGGCATGGGATTGGCTGTTGGCCATGCGCCAACGGAAGGGGAAGTACTCCTCAAACACTTCGTGGCCCACATACACAAGGATGGAGTTCATACCTGGAATCAAGAACACGCAAATAAGACGAACCCACACTAACATTTGGTCAGTTTGACAGATGGTAGAGTTTGAAGTCAAAGGTGACAAGCTAACACAGCTCATCTGTGACATCATCAAGCCGAGTATAGAAAATGATAATTGTTAAAATTGTCAACTAATCCAGAGCTTAAATCTGCTGTGGTAGAGCTTATCAGACTTTAGCGGCTGAAATGTGCAATATAAGCACAGTCCGTTTAACATATCTACAGTGGGATGCTTACCGGGATAGAAGAAAGGTGCTCCAGACCACCACTTCTTCACATCCACTGTGTAGTAGACAAGTACAAGCAGCACATTTGCAAAACAGGCCAGTGTGGTCACATAGGACAGAGACCTGGAAGTGAAATGAAGAGACACATCCAGCATTGTTAAAGACTGCACATATTTATCAAGGAGCTTACATTTGACATTTCTATTGTTTCCCTCTTGTCCAATTTTACAAAACTACTTTTATGAAAGAAGCAATTTAGTGGTTTGTGCTGAAAGTCAGTAACATCTGACTACAAATGATCCAATGCACTGACATAAATGGGTGGTTAGCATTTTCAAATATTTATGTATTCAGTATTTAGTCGAAGGGAGGTGTCTAGTTAGGAATGAAAGGCACTTGTGGACAGTACTGGGATTATATAACATAAGTGTGAGGAGGAGGACAGTCCACCAGGACGAACCAAAACACAAAATGCGGATATTAAAAGTACAAAATAGTGCTAAAGTACTAAAATTCTCCTGATGTATAAGCACAAATATGTAATGCAGGGTGTTACACAACAATGAAACAAAGTAGGAATGTCTCCAATAAATCTCTTATAAACTGCCTGTTCTTTGCCACAACTTCTCCAAACATTCAGTCAACAGATACCAAAAAAGCACAGTTTCTAATCAAAAACAGAAAATCATTGTTCTATGTGAAAGTGCAAAAAAGGAAACTTTACCACAGGTTTTTGTTGACAGGAATGAAGCCCTCGTCTGTGGAACACTTGGTCAGAACTGCTGATATGACTCCCTGAGTGTTGAAAGAGACACTCAATCAGTATTGTGAAATGAATGCGTGGAGTAAACGTGTCTGCATATTGTGGAAGCATGGGAGTTAATGTTCTCACCAAGAAGAAACCCCATATGAGAAACCTTGACATTATACTTCTGTGGAGATCTCTGTAGTGTAAGATTATTTTGCCTGCCTGGGGACAAACAGACATACAGTGAAAACATTAAAAGTGAATTATTCTTTGTTGTTCCAATGAACTACATTATCATCAGTTCTGACAGCATTGTTATAAATAAAGGAGACAAATACTTATTACAAACCTGTAGTCCAAGAAAAGCCATGAGGACCGAATTGATACTGCCAAGAACTCCTTCTGGGTCATATGGCATACGAGTTGCATAAATCACCTTAATCAAAATGGAAACACAAGTGGACTTTTGTAAATATATTTAGTTCTGACACAGTTTACCCATGCATCGTCAGTAATGTTGGCATGGTTGGGCTTTTGAGCACCATGAGAGAGAAACCTGATATGCCGGCTCAAGCTTAACATCCTAGGTTATAAAAAGACTAAATATGAAGATGGTGACTATGTTTAGATTGTTCTGCCTGGTCACTAACCCGTGACGAAGGAGTTTGGTAGATGTGGTTTGCTCCAAGCAGCCATCGGTCAATGAAGCCAGCCGCTCCACCGGTGCAGTTTGCATACAGGCCCATGTCGCCAATCCCTCCTGGACCCAGGTATCCTCTGCTCAGAAAAGTGGGGGCCAAGTCAGTATTATTAATGTAAGAAAAAGGGAAAGGTTTAGGTTTGAAAAGGAACACAAATGTAAGGACTGAAGAGTTTTATCAATTCTGATTTTGATTTCATTTATTTTATCCAACTGCTTTTATTTAATTAAATTATGTAGGATTCATTGTTACTGAAGACATGTACACAAATGCTTTGTGGACAAAACTTGCTAAGCGTTGCACGTTTTGCATGGATTCAAAACAACAGGTAAACATGCCGTGTTTTACTCACGTCGGGCAATCTGGTACAGGAAGTAGGAACGTGAGGCACAACCAGATGATTTCTAAGAGAAGCACACACAGCCAGGCTGGCCAGTACAGCAAAATGTCGAGGCAAGGAGACCACCAGGCATCCTGGAAACAAAACACTCGTCCATCAGACACCTCTGTTATCCTTAATAACTCAATAACAATACATCTATCATCGATAGCTAAACATTCAGAGCATATGATTTTACTTATGTTTTTATGTGTCCCCTACAGATTTGGCTATTTTATTCAAAGTCATTCCTGTGCCAAGTAAACACGAGACAGAAAATCAAAGAACGAAGGCAAAATAGAGCTGTTGGCTTACTGCTGTAATGATATCAAGATGACCTCTCGCCACTAACAGATCCAAGCAGGCTACAACCACGTATGACCAGGCCAGGCGCTGCAACACGCCTGGGATCCGCAAGTTGTCCCAAGACACTGTGGAATAGATGAGGATGCAGCAAGGATGAGCACACATGTAGGCAAAAACACAGTCAGGGGGAAATTACCAGTTTGGAACAGTATTAAATAACACAGATTAAATGGTCATGGTCATATCATAGTTAACTAGTGTGTTTATACTTACATGGGCCCTGGCAGTAGTTTGGGTTGATGACAAAAACCCCGATGAGGAAGAGCTGCAGACTCCTCCAAACAACCTTCCTCAGCAGCGCACAGCGGGTTGAGCCCGCACGGAGCAGTGAGTTGATTGACAAGGCGATGGATGTCCCCATTATAAACACAAACCTGGTAAAGGAGGGGGACAATGTGAGAAAATTAGAAGAAATGAAGGAGAGAGGAAAGAATAGATAAGATTAATTCAAATTGTGGACATTAGTTTTACATTTCTTAGGTGAAAGCTTAACTGAAACAACAAGGGGAATGAAAAGGTTCATCATGTTGGTTTGATTTACTCCATTTTCTTTTTAGAGGTAAGTGAAGTTTCAGTGTGGAACTTAACATACAAAATCACACAAAAAAATAAATGATACCAGCCCAATAAACACAAATTGTAGCAACATACACACACACACACA
>JAOXYL010000061.1:17178542-17198583 GCA_028564955.1 Terapon puta
TGACCCCTTTTACGTGGAGCAAGTCCGTCCTAACACTGTTTAGTCGGGTTTTCTCCGAGTGCTTCGGTTTATTCCCACAATTTCAATTACAATAATAACATTAAAAAAATATTAATGACATTTCCTTAATAAGATCTTTCTTATTGTTTTTGCTGGATAGGACACAGCTGTATATGTGAAGTCTTGACTCAAATTTTAGATTAAATGGTAACTCCAAATGATTAGAACTCAGATCATGACAAAATAATCAAAACAGACAGATGACTGTCAGTGATAGAGACATATTCTATAGAGATAAGAACACTTTACATTGATTTTTAGGAATTAATTATTAAGAAGAACTGCGGTTGACTGGCGACCAATCCAGGGTGTGCCCCGCCTCTCGGCCGAACGTAGCTGGGATAGGCTCCAGCACCCTGTGACCCCGCCTGGCAGGACAAAGCAGGTATAGAAAATAAATGAATGAATGAATTCAGAATGTTTTGGCAGTGTCAGAACTACTACTCTGCCCTTGAGATATCCATTTTTACAATGATTTTATGGATAAAGTCCAGCTTTGAATCGTTTATTTACCACAGCACATATGGTTTATAATGATAATAAGGAAAACATTTTTAACAGACATATTTTTTTATTATGCTAATTTTTCCTTTTCCTAATTTATCCTTTTCACTTTCCATTACTTCCATCCATCTATCCATCCATCCATCATCTTCCACTTGTATGGGGTCGGGTTGCGGAGGCAGCAGTCTAAGCAGAGATGCCCAGACATCCCTCATGTCAGACACGTCCTCCAGCTTCATTGAATGCCTTCTCCAAATCCACAAAACTCATGTGGACTGGTCGGGCAAACTCCCATGAACCCGCAAGCACCCTGTTGAGGGTGTAGAGCTGGTCCAGTGTTCCATGGCCAGGACGAAAACCGCATTGTTCCTCCTGGATCTGAGGTTCGGCTATCGGCCAGATTCTCCTCTCCAGTACCCTGGCATCCCTTTAAGGGCTTTGATATAAGAAGTTTTTCCAAGACTAACAAACGCTGGGTTTTACTTCCATATACTTGGATTTGTGTATATAAAATTTCACAAAAATAAAAATGTTATTTACCAGAAAGTCATCGTTGCAATTGTCCATGAGGAGTCCATAAACAATGTCTTTTTAAGGAAAAGTTTATAAAACCAATCATGCATATCAAGCTGTAAAGCTTTAGAGTAAACACAGTGGAAAAGTAAATGCTTTGTTCTTTCAATAACAACAGAAAATACACAATTATTGTTTTTATTTGACTAAATACTATCCAATTTTTATTGTTTGTGTTTTTTAGTTAATAGTGAAGTCCCCATTCAGTAAAAATTCTCTTTTTTCCAATTTCTGTTTATTATTTTCCTCTCAACATGATTCAAAAGTATTTGTTAAGAAAAAACCTAACTAACTGATTTTCAATCGAATGTATGCCTGAGTATTTAACAGTGGATTTTTATAGTAATGTCATTATACCCCTTTTAAATAATTTTGAACCATTGGCATTAGCTTTAAACCAGAGGCCTCGGAGTACCTATGAAAGTCATTTTTGTACATTGATACTTAATGGCTCAGATCATCTGGTAAATGGCTAATTTAACTGCTTTCAAAAGTACATCTAATTTGAATTTTTAATAAAAAATGCTAAGCATTATGTTGCTATTGGAGAAATGTAGGAGTAGGACAGCCTAGTTTAATTGTAAATTGAGGAGAATTACCTCCTGGTAAAGAAAATGATTGAATGAATGAACGAATTTGAATCCTGATAGAGAAAGTCTATGTTTTCAGCTTTATCCCCCAAATCTATTAACCTTTAATAATCAGAATAATAAAGAAGAAATGAAGAAGAAGAATAAGGAGCCAAATGCTTTACTAATGCTAGTCAAGAAAGAAAATGAATCCATCATCTCCTATAAAATATGGATTCTTTTTTAGTTTATCAGCAAGGATCACAATTTTGGAGTCAATGTGACTGGTCTTGGATTACCACATATTTTACACTCCTTACTGGGCTTGTGTCATATTATCAAATGCCTACTTTCACATAACGGTGGATCTTTTAATAGATCTCAACACTGTCCACAGAAGTTGGCTGTAAGGCCTACACTACCCGGGGATGTGTACAATACATACACAAACTCTACTCCTGAAAGAAATATCAGCATCACACAATTCTGCAAACTCCCTGTTTGTACGTGGAATGAGATCTTTGATGTGGTTGATAAAGTTGTATCACCAACAGAAAAGGATGAGGAATAAAAATTACTACAGAAAGAAAAAATACCAGACAATCATGGATATCCTTTTACTTCATTATGAATCAATAAGGCTTTGATTGAGTTTCTCTCCTGCCTTCTCCTTTCCAATTTAAATAAATATGCTCTACTTCTCTCCCCCGTCCTCTCCATTTTCTCATGGAAAATGTGCCATGGATCTTATGTAGGCCCATTCAGCTTTTCTAAAATGGATTTCAGAAAGTTTAGTTGGCAGAATTTGTCATTTCAGTTTATAATAATCAGATGATGAAATGTATTTCTTCAATGATTTTTAGGTAATGTTTAGACATTTTTCGAGATGTAGGCTGTCTAATCCATCAGCTATAACAGTGGAGTTTATGGTACAATACAATTGTAAAATAACAATTTTCAATAATCAATTTTGATATACTATCATTTAATTTCCAGAACCCTTTGTTTCTTTGGTCCATGTTGATATACTTTGTTTTGTCTCATTGTGTCTGCCTATTTGGGATCCATCCTTTAATATTTAACCCTCTGTTTCTCTGTTTAAGTGCTGGTGAGTGTTTTTGTGTATGGGCCTTTTCTGGAGTGATCAAAGCGACTGAAGTGCATATGGAGCTCTGTCACAACATCAGGTCTTCTCAAGCATGTCTGTGCACTTGTGTCAAATGAAAGCCAAAGGTATAATCCACAAGCTCTCAATACCCTCATTCACTGCCTTTTTACTTACAACATTTCTCTTTTTTAAAAAAAAAAGCAAGTGCTGTTAGTGTCAACATGTCTTGATAACTCAATTTTATCTAAGAGTTTCTATCTTTAACATCACAGAGGAGCTGTGTGGGCTGGGATCACTGACTTGCCCTTGTGCACTGCGAGAATTACTGAGTTGAGTTTTCGGTGAAGAGTTCTCTCTTTGCAGCATGTTCACTGTAAAAAGTTGCCAAACTGCAGCAGGCTAAGGTTTATTATTCAATATATTGCTAGTGTTTTTTTCTGTGTCTTTCCTTTAAATACTAGAGGGCAATTAAACAATCACAGGGACCAAATAATGAGAATGGAAAAGTAAAGTATGTACAAAACTGCAACATGTAAGACAGAGCTCAAAGCACAGGTTGCACCTGAGCCCCCATCTTTATGGAAATCCTGAGCTAATTTAAATTAAACTCTCCGTGTTGGTCTAACTGGCTCTGACTGAATGACAGCGGTGTCATTTTGGCTTATTCTATGAGAAATCTGTAACCTGTTGTTAACTTAAGATTTATGAATAAATGAATGAATAAATGAATCAGGTTGTTGCAGTTCCGAAAAATATGGCCACGGTTTTGAGACTGGAAAGCTCTAAGATGTTTCTGAATGCTTTCCTTCACATTGCAGCTGCATTTGTTGGAAACTCGTACGGTAAACACAACACGACTACACATAAATACTTCATGTCTTTTTTTTCCCCCTTACAAATGCCTTTTCATTTCCCACAAATGTATCACAATTGCTAAAATCCCATGCCAGAGTTTTCCACAGGAATTTTAAAAATGAATCCTTGAATTTCTAAATTCGATACTTTTCGATGCTACTTTCGATACCACACGGAAAAAAAACAACTCTGCCAGTTATTTAACTGTTCAAGTATAAATCAGCTATTTAACTTATCTTAGAAATGAAAGAAATTACGTAAAGCTAGAATAGCATGTTCACTTTGACAAAACATCAAAAGTTATTTGATTTTGACCATTTTCAACGTGAAACCCAGCTGTCTCTGCCTTTACAGTTAATCCTGCTTCTGATGGCTCAGCGGAGGTCACTTACACACAATCTCACTGCTGGTGGGACACAATTGTTGTGGATTTCAGCCCGGTTCAACAATTTGTGCATAATTTCAATGTTTCCTGTGATGTCATTTGATTACGTCTGCCATGTCAAGAGGAAAAGAAATGCAAATTACTGGTTGTGTGTCCCAGTCCGCAAGCGGGTGGCAAGCTGGTCACAGGCAGCAAGTACAGGACCCTCATTTTGGGAGTAGGCCTGAGCACTGTGCTTAATTTTGTTCAACTCAGTGATCGTGGTGCATTGAATTTCCTGACACTGACAAGCGAGTTGGAATGGCCACTTTCTTTGGTAAAAGTTGGGGAGTACAACAATTCATTATTAATAGGCTTCCTCCCTCCCTGTCTTGGCTTAAAGTTTTTGACAACACCACTTGATTCAATTAAGACAGGTCTTCTTTCAAATGCTGCCATTGATACAGACATTTTCTGACACTGGACGTCGAGTGTTTTTACATGTGCTGACAGTGATATTCTGTAACTTGTAATTTGGCGTGTATACTCAACATTTTCTCTTTCACCTAATTTACAAATCTCACCAATTTTTTTGACAATACACCCAAAATCAGAAGGTGAGGTCTGATTTTTTTTATCCCCAATATTTTAATATTTTAACTGTTATAACAAAGATAATACTGTATTTCATGTGTGCCTGTATACATTATATTTAAGAGTCTCCTCCTGTTCTCTTTGTACTTACCAATGAAGGCTTTAAATGAGTCAGTAAACTGACGCATGCGCAGACGCTGTGAGAGTAAGGAGTACCAATCGATCGTCGAGTGAGTGGGGAGCGCCTCGCACCAGGGTTCACCATCTATCACAATGGCAGATAAACAAAATGCTCAGAAAAGGTAATATGATTATCAATCCGGTCAAAACGACTCGCTAAAAGCGAATAATTAAGAATACGACGACTAAATAACCACATTGACGTAACCACGCAGGACGTTTTCACATCTAAGCGCACTGGCTAGTTAGCATCGTAAGCTAATGTTTTCATGTTTTCTCTCTCATCTCGTCTGTCTCCTCTGTTACTGTTTCTCTGTCCGCAGCGTGAAAATCGCCGCTGGAGCCGTCGTTTGTGTGGAAAGTGAAATTAAAGGAGATGTCACCATAGGTAAGCTGGTGTGCTTTAGGACCACTAGAAAGCAGTGACAGCTGACTTGGCAAAACTTATTTAAGAGAATACAGGATGACTGTTACTCACCTCCATCGGTCACTTTAATCAGTTTACTCATGTCATGTTCAATTCATTATTTAGTGCAGTGTCAGTCTCTAAATATTGAGGGTGTACTTAGTGTATATATGTGATTTTCTTTCCTTTTCCAATGTTTTTATTATTTTCATATATTTTTTATTTTGCATCTCTTTTCGTATTTGTCTTTCTATTGTGCTGCTGTAACAAGTGGATCTTCCCGATGTGGGATCAATAAAGTTTTGTCTTATCCTATCTTCACTTTAACTGACTTCAGATCTGTAACTAATTGTTCTACCCTGTATAACCTAATGATAACCTAAAATCCTCCTCGTTTCCCCAGGGCCCAGGACAGTAGTCCACCCGAAAGCTCGTATTATTGCCGACGCAGGACCCATTGTGATTGGAGAAGGCAATCTGATCGAGGAGCAAGCTCTGATCATTAACAGGTCATTTGAAACCCTCTGTACTTCAGTGCATGTTTAACAGTGACGCGTAAGTCACTGTTAAAGTAGTGACTCTCCTTTTGTTTCTGTTTTTTAAAACGGATCTTTTATGACATCATAATAATTGCAAGTGCTCCACTGCCCTACAGCTACCCAGAAAACATCACACCAGAGTCGGAGGTGGAGCCAAAGACGATGACCATTGGCATGAACAACGTGTTCGAAGTTGGCTGCGGTATCCTTCACTCTACAAGTCGAATGATTTAATACTCATTTCAATGATCACAACTCAAACCACATTTTCCTTAGCGGGCATTTAACAGTGTCGCAGGCACTGAAAATCGGGGATAACAACGTGATTGAATCTAAAGGTGGGACGTTTGCATTTTTTCATGTGTGGAGCAACCTGCGTCTGCAGAGCAGGGTGGAGCGATTTAAGTGTGCAGAGTCATTCGCTGTATCAAATGTCTTCTGTATTCCTGTCTAGCTGACGTTGGCAGGAATGTGATCCTCACCAGCGGCTGTATCATCGGAGCCTTCTGTCAGGTCAACACCTGTGAAGTCATACCCGAGAACACGGTCCTCTACGGCTCTGGGTGTATGAGGCGGGTGCAGACAGAGAGACCACAGGTACGGAGAAGCATGTTTGGGGTATAGATGGGTACAGCAGGTTTTTGCCTTTTTAAAACCAAGACCATCCACCACGCTTTGTGCAGTTACATTTGTGTAAATTAAATGTTTTCCTGTTGAGCAGTAATTCATGGTGGTGCTGGTTGTAGACTCAATGTACAGAGTTTGCAGCTCTGTTTGGTATCTGTATAGACATGCATTAATACTGGGCTATTCATTTCCTCCAAGCAGACTTGTCCTAATAAGTAAAAGAATGAAAACAAAAGACAATCTGGTGAGGTCTGAGTGGTCAAATGTGTTTTAGTTGCCTTAAAAAACATTCTTTGTCAAACTGCTTCTAATTAATCCTTTAAAGACATTTTACTATGTTTATACCCAGTTTGAGTCTATGTGCCAGATGAACTTAAACTCAGCACATTGTCTGTATATGCCTACCTCAAACCTGACTGTGAGGATGTCCGTACTGTGCTTTGATAATCACACATTTTGGTCATGTTTATGTAATTACAGATGGTTCAAACATTTCTCTGCTCTCACTAGTTGTGTTTAAGCTCCTAAAGTATCAAACATAGTCATCTTTTTGACCATGTTGTGTGTCAAATACATGGCTCATAAGAGCTGGAACACGCCAAGCCCTATGTTATTAAGCTCCTCCACAAACTTAATAATAGCAGTGCAGAAACATATTAAGATTGCAGGCACCTCAGGCTATGAGATTTTGCACATAACTGCATTCAAGCATGAGCTGTGGGACTGCGGACGCCACATGTTTAACCAACTGTACCAGAATTTGTTTTACTGCATTGCAGCTTTTAATTTCCAGTGGGTATTTATTCCTGTAGTCTGTTTAAACTGCTCTAAATCTTGGTGTCTCACGTTTACTGTGGCTCTAAACGGAAGTGTAAGATTTTCAGACATGGCCATTGTCTGAGTTTGAAAGCATTGTGACAGGCACCACTTACACTGTTTGTCCTCAGCTCATTAACGTGTTAGCTTTGTCCTCTTTTACAGCCCCAGACTCTTCAGCTCGACTTCCTGATGAAGATTTTGCCAAACTACCATCATTTGAAGAAAACCGTCAAAGCAGGCCACAGTGCCAGCTAGAATGTAACTTCAAACTGAGTTAAATAGCTTGTAAACCCTTATTTAAACAAATCTTGCTGGAAAGAGGCATGAATGTATATAATTTTAGACTATGTACCTAAGCTTCGTCAATACCTTTGCTCACTTTCTGATACATCTTTTCTACTCTAACAGCCGTTTCATCTTTGTCTTGCTTTGCTAATGGACTATTTTCTATGATTAATTAAATAACCTCAGAAACGCTGATTGTGTGCAGCATATCCTTATTTATGATCAAAACAGTCACAGGTAATTTCTTCACAAGGTTGTAAATAGTTAAGAATATGTGATCTGCTTATGAATCAGAATGTTTGCTGTGTCCACCCACATTATTAAAATGGAGAAAAATACTGTCAGTAATTGATATATTTTCAGATTCTCAGTTACACATTACAAATTACTATCATTTAAAATAGGAGCTGCTGATCTAATGCAGTCGTTGTTACTGCTGCGTGTGTAAATCAAGCAATGAGGCGGTATCCTGCAACAGTGTCATTTATTAAAATAAGTTCAAAAAGTTTTAGTATTTGAAACCACTGTGCCACGGCGCTGCAGAGGAAAAGAATTTAAATATTTTGCCATGTCCATGACGTTTCATGCTGGATGAGAGACCTTAACATGAATGTGATGCACAGGACAACACAAGCTCGTCTTCTGCAACTCCTATTAAAACGATGGAAGGCCCTTTCAAATAAAACCTTCCACACACACCTTTGAAATATTCTAAATAAAACAAAGAAAAACATATTTACACACTCCAACCTCATGTACATTTCGCCACTAAGGTTTCAGCGCCCCCCCCCCTTTGAAGCATGGTGGTTTTGGTCTCCTTAATGGTCTCAGTGCGCTTTTCCTCCAGTGTCCTTTGATTAACACTGATCAGTAAATGAACTAAAAAAAGGTTCCACAGCACAGTTGCTTTCACTCCATGTAATACAAGATCACAGAGAGGAGTGCAAGAAAGGAAAAGAAGCTTCTTTTTTCTTTTTTTTTTGCTTTGTTTTTTTGTTACATATCATACAGTCATGAAAAAGTCTTGGTTTCGTTGCGTGGGTCTCCATCTCCAGCCACGTCCTCTTATTCCACGTCACTCCTCCGAGGGCCCGAAGCTGTGTGGTAAAGGATTTTCACTTCTTAACAGGAACCCCATCTGAATAGTCCTCCAGGACGCCTGCCAGATGGTTGTTGTGGGTCTTGAAGTGTCTCTTCCTCTGCCCGCCTTGCTTCTTCCTCTTCTGAACTGGTAACTGCAGGGAGCACAGAGACACAATCAGCGCTGATTAAGATGCTTGATTAGCAGAGAATCAAGTATCAACATGCAGAGTGAAAATGTTACAGCCTTTTATTTATAGTGACAAATCAGGGCAAGTGGGTTTGAATTTGTGAAGTGAGGATGGAAAGTCAAGCAGGCGGTTGAACAGGGGACACTGACCACTTTCTTTGGTCCTGTTTCTTGCATTGAGGATATGCCTTGTTTCTTCAGGTACTCCTCGATCTTCTCTTCGTCCATGGAATCAACCGGAACGCTCCTCCACAATTTCTGGAATTCTGGAAGTTTTTACAGCAAGAAACGCAATGATTTTGATTAAAAACATTATATAACACAAACAAAACAAAGCACAGGCCTGGATGAAATGGACAAAATTAATGTCACAAGTGTGCACAGTAAACCATCTACACTATAATTAATGAATTAAATCTAAGAAATAATGTAAATGTGTTTATTTTTCTATGCTACAAAGAGTTCTGTCAAGTGTTTTGGCCAAAATGCCTTCTTTACAGCACAATGATTGATTTCAGATGTTCATATTTGAATTATTTATCCATCAGGGACAGAGCTCATTAAAACGTAAACAGGCAGCAAAAAAGTTCAATCAGTACTGAGCAATTGTTTCTGCTGTTAATGTGAACACGGTACATTGATGTATATCCTCGGCCAGACGCGGGCAGAGACTTACTGTGAGGTATTAATTATTTTAGGATTTCACTAATATATCATGATGCTCAGCTCCCAGCTGAAGTCTCATTTAAATTTGACATTACTTTAAAAGGACCCTCACACCTTTGGTCCACACAGGCCGGTGCTGCCGCCGTTTTTTCTCTGATTAGATCGTGTCTGATTCTGCGTTCGTGTCACACAGGACGGAGGATAGATGTGAGGAAGATTCCCATGATTATCTGTCACATGACGATTCAGTGATCAGTGAGTGTTAAAAATACTGTGCAGTGACTTTATACTTCTACATCCATTAAATGTGTGTTTAGTCACTGTGAACAGCAGGCTTTGGCTTTGTGAGGCTTTTGTTTTGTTTTACGTTCAAACACTTAAATTGTGAAGCCAGGTATTTCTTTCTGAATAGAGCTTTCAGAAGAGGTTTTTCTAGTCATAAATTACAATACAATACAAAAAAATTTATATTTACACGTTGGAAAGTCATAATTACAACAACTCTGATGTGACATGAATGCAGCATGGGGGCGTGCACAAACTGTGGTTGATTGAAATCAGTCTGGTATTTTTATATGACTGCTAAAGAATTACCTGATATTAAAAACCCACAGCAGCCAAATCATTTAAATGTAGGGAACCATTGACGGAACGACAGAGAGAGCGAGCCACGTCACAGCTGACTAGCACAGCTTAAGTATGCTCACCTTCATCTACCATAAACTGGCAGTGCTTGTCATTGTAGAAGAGGATCTTCTTCTTATCTGGTCTTGTCACGAAGATGATCTGATCCCCTAAAGCCTGAGAAGACAGAGGAGCTCATGTCTCTGCTGAAATGTCCTTATTTGTTTAATCACCACAGTGTTCAATTATCAACAAGGGTGGGAGACGTGAGTGTAAGTCCATTACCCGAGTCCTGTTCACTCTGTCTTACCTTGATCGCCTTGGCTGAATTTGGCAGGCCCTCCTCTACATCGTCGAGCAGCACCCCCCCCAGGCCCAGCTGGTCGTGCTTGTCCAGCAGCCTCAGTAAGGCCTTCTTGTCCTTCAGGTTGTATTTGGGCTTGAAGCCGTACGTCCCATCCCGGACATCAATTTTTGGGTTGTTGACCAAGGCCTGAGATTGGAAGAAAGCGAAGGGGCACGCACATACAGTCGTGTTGTGTGAATGTTGAGTCAAAAAAAATCATAATACCCTTTTTTGTGACTTTCATCTGTGTTCACCTTCCAACACATGTTCATATTATACTGATTTTTAGTCACAGCAGCTCAGTTTTGTTCTTTGGGTGATGTAGTGTTCTATTTTTAATCTTTAACTAGGAACTGACTGTTGTATGATGTGAGTTATCAGCATTGTCACTTTCGCACTCAGCTGCCTCAATATTGTTGCCGGCAGCTCACGTCAGGCTAGTGATTACTTTGAAAATAAGTGTTGTGGGGAGAGTACTCATAGGAATAATATGAAAGAAACACAAACACACCTCAGTCATGAGCCACTGTTTCTGTTTCATGCTGATGTCGAGAAGTTTGGTCTCATCCAGTATCTCCTCTAGGGTCAGGAAGTGTGTGTCACCATTCTGATGCCTCGTCTGAAAGGTAAGGACAGAAAAGGATTTACATAAAAGGAAAGCAGCGATTTAGTGCCTTAAATCCAACTGTCAGGATATTTTACACACTTCAGAACTCTCTGTATTCAACAGATGGCACAATAAATGCACACATTAAAAGAAAATCTGTCAACTTGAGTGTGAGTTCTGCAGCGAGGGATGAGTCAGACAGCGAGTGTGACGGGGCCTGGCCGCCTCTCTGTGCAGAGCCACAGCGTGATAAACAAGCTGTTAACATACCAAAAGAAAGACTGGAGACCAAATGTTACGTAGCGGACACAACTGAGTCACCGGGCTGCCACAACAGACAACAAGTCAAGCTTTTGAAGAGCTCTGATGGCGCTGAAGACAAGCTTATAATCTCGCAATTAAGTGGATGCTGTTGTGGCAGCTTAAAATCAGCTTGGTGAGGAAGAACATCCAGGAAAGTGAGACACATCTTTGAAGACTTGCCTCTGCAAATGAGCACTGCTCAGACAAAGATTAATAGATCTGGCACCGAACAACATTTTTAAAAAGACAAAATGTCTCCAAGGGCTTACCTTCATATAATTAACTATCTTGGCTAGGCAGCCAAACTTGTAACCGGAGCTCGCCTTGATGTTAAAGTTGCCATTGCTCGACTCTGCAGAGAAAAAGAGAAAGAACAGTTCAGGCGAAACAGTTAAATGTCACATTATTTCATTTAAAGGATGACATTGGTGGACTACATGGACTGTTGATAAAACTGAATAAAATGAATGGACATGATTTTCACACCAGCTTGTGTCAGAAATCACATGACAGATGGCAAATTACATTATTCTATATGGCCACTGATCTTTGCATAATTATATATTTTTGTAATTATCAACAAATCCCACACACAAGATACTCAAGCCCATCGGCTCCTACTGATTCATAAAAAAAAATCTTTAATTTTGAAAAGGAAAAAAAAAAAAAGGAGGGTGAGTAATTTCCTAATGGAGCACTGTATCTTGAAGCAAATGTGTCAGCAGTTAATAGTGCATTTGTGTGCATCTCCAGCTGCTAATTACCACACATTTGCTGTGCTAGTGAGTAATCACGGCAGCAGGACGGTGTATGTGGGATTGACTCAAAATAAAATACGCTGGTCATATAAATGTGTTCGTGATAATAAAGTAACATGTCGCCCAGCGTAATGCTCTGGTTCATTGATGTGTTTTTTGATGACAGCACAGAGCAAACAGCTATATTAGGCTTCGACTACACAGCCACAACTTGTTAGTTAGAGCCGTTTATTTGTAGTTTTGGCTCTTTCATGGATTTTTTTTGACAAGACAAAAAATCCTTTAATGTGACATGCATATCTCAGAAATACTGCAGGAGATACTACGAGAGTAATCTGATCAGAGTGATTTGACGTCCGGCCAGCTGGTCCCTCTCTCAGTTGGGAGCCCAATAATGCTGCTCCACCCTGGAGACTGTCTGGACTCGGCACTCGCCAATCAATGCTGAAAACAGACACTGATTCATGAATGATTCATGGTGTGGGCGGGAGCTTCTGTCGCCGTGAGCCGCACTGTGGGCAGGACGCTGGAATTGTGACAGGCCGGTAAACGAATGGTGCAGAGGCAGGGCTAGAGGAGGAGAGCCAATGATGGAGAGAGAGAGAGAGAGAGAGAGAGAGAGAGAGAGAGAGAGAGAGAGAGAGAGAGAGAGAGAGAGAAGCCCCTGCTGTTCCAGCTCGAGACGTAAGGAGCTGCAAGGAGGGGCGGACAGAGCGGGCGAGTGCACGAGCGACGTCTGGAAGTGCATGAGAGCGGTGGGGAGGAAAACAGGTCGAGGATTGAACGCGGAGGAGGGAGAGAGTAGAAGACGGAGCAAGAGGTGGAGCACCAGGACAGAAAAAAAAAAAAAAAAAAGAGCAAGGAGGAGAGTGCATCTGTTGACTCGCATCTCTTGGAAGACTGAGCCAGACGCACAGGTGAGTCTGCACATTTTTCAGGATCGCATCATCGCATTTGCATGTGCGCGTCTGATATCAACAGATCACAACAACCCACAGGATGAATTTAAGCTACAGGCTGCTGCTCTTCTTCTCCATCTCACTGTGTAGCGTTGACTAAGAGGGTGTTTCTGTGAGTAGTCCAGCATTTACAGGGTAAATCATACATTTTTAAATGCAGCAGATCTATTTATGAAGCCAATCCCTTCTGCATCAGGGAAACATACAACTGCACACTATAGCTAGTAACTACATATCAAAAATGGAATTTATGCTTTAACAAAAACCTATAAAAAAACAACTAAGCTGAGATCTTTGTATGGCAGTTTTAATATTTAGGCCACGACTGAGCAAACACGCAGTGGATTAAATAAACATGGATGTGTCTGTCTGCACTGTTCCAGCTTGAATACCAAGCACCACAAACTGTAAGTGCACTCATGAACATCTTGCCTGCGATCGAGGGGATGCATGACTCGGTGCAAACTGCAGCTCTCAGGACGAATCAATGAGGGACAAACAGCTGTGAGGAAACAGCCGGGGGCATTAGGCATGCATAAGTGTGTTTGTTGTCTGAGTGTGTGTGTGTCTCTGGTCCTACAACACCTTTAAGAGGCTGGCTGGGGTGGGGCTCATTCGGGGTGAGATAACAGATGCTGTGGGGAGCCAATCTGTCCTCCTGTGTGCGACTGTTCTGACAAAAGAAAGGAGTAGGGAGACCACGGGAGGCAGGGAGGGGGGGTGGCGGTGGTGAGGGCAATGCCAGACAAGACAAATTAGTAAAAGAGGTTGTTGTCATGGTAATGAGTTGAGGTGAAGTTGATGTTATGAACTGGGCTGCGATAAGAGGATGCTAAAGAGGGAAAAGGGAGTTAAGTTGCATCAACTGTGAAAGAAATACCCCAAAAACACCACATTCTGTCAACAGATGTGCTTCAGTCTGCTCCCATAAACCAATTATCAACCAACAATGAATGTAGTCAACTGTGTGTGACCACTTCATTTCAATTATCACTTTCCTGCTGTACCTAGGCTGATATTAATTATACCACGGCACCCCACTGTATTTTGTCAGCAAGCAGGAATGCAAGCCAGTTCCTATCTAGGATATATCAAATTTATAACAAACTGCTTGATTTCATAAAAGGTACAATGTTTTGAGATGAGGTTAATATTTGTCAGTAATCCAGAGTCCACAATAATTTAAAAAACAAAACAAGAAAGCACACCCACACAGACAAACAAATCTGCTATTTATATAAGCCTCTCTGACATGGTATTCAGTATTATGGTGAGTTTTGGCACCAGTGCACTTTAGCACTCTGCTACTGCATGATCTCTAAAGACAAATGAGGCCACAACAACAGGGAGCTCTATCACATTACAGTTTCAGGTAACACAGAAAACAACTCTGAAATTGCACAAAAATACAGCCACCCAGGTCATACTTAGACATGTACCATGGAATATATTATACATGCATGATATTACGCACAGAGAGCCAAGTCACAGTTGGAAGACCTCAGAAGAAAACACATTAAAACAGTAACCTTACGGGAATTGGCCTGAAGTAAAGGGAAGCACTTGCGCTGCTCTTCCTCAACTGATGTGGTTCACTCAAGTAATCTGGGTCAGCTTCCTTGGTCTGAGATTGTGTGTGTGTGTGTGTGTGTGTGTGTGTGTGTGTGTGTTGCATCTGTATGTTTAAAACATGCAAATGCACACACACACAAATGCACATGTGTCAGAGTGTCTGTGTGCGTGTGGGCAGAGAAACTGGCATGTTGTTCCCCGAGGAATTAAAATGGTAGGCTTTGGGTAAAAATGCAAAGGGATAGCTGAGGAGAGACAAACGGCCTGACGACGTGCATATTGCAGAGCAGCTTTTAACTACATTACTACACTGCAGGTTCCTTGACGACAACATTTCTGTCAGGTGTTATGGCTGAAGAGTTGCAAACCAAGCGTGGGTGCCACACTCCGCTGTGCCGCTATCCTTTTCTACCAGGCTTTTACTTCTATTTTTGTTCCGAGCAGATGGCCTCAGTGGGGTTTATGCTCTTTTGCAATATACCCCTTTGCACTGACAACACAGTCCTCACATTTAACTAATCCCTTCTGTAGGCTGGTGTTTATTTTACGTACAAACTGACATTTATGGTTTTACAACATGATACCCTCTATGACCGATGGTGATGTAGGACTATCATAATCACATTATAGCAAATTACCTTTAGAGAAGCCCTGATGGCTTTAGTGGAGGAAATGGCTTTCCCATGTCTGTAGTCTCTGGTGAGACTATATTCCTATCAAACAGTACATTAGCGGTGTTAAAGTGAAAATGGAAATTCGGGCTTGTGATCTGTAGAGATTACTCTTTTGTTGTTTTTCCAGTATTTATTATTTTAAAATTCTGGCACTAAAGAGACCAGTACATCAGATTAAAATGATTAAATCCAAAATATCATGCCCTAAAGAATGATTCTTTTACTCCCTTAATTTTGTTTTAATGATGCCACTCACCATGGAAACACCATTTTACAACCATCACTCTGTAATTTGGTCTCCCTGTCACCACCTCGCCGTGAAGCCCAGGACCAAATGTTGTCACAGGCATTAACAGTCTATTTTCTTCTGTTTTTGTTGCCTCAAACCAGAAACCATGGCCAACATCACCACTGCTATACGCCCCAGTAATCTCCCGTGGCACTCAGAGGCCGCCCCCCTGTCCCACGTCTCCATGCAGGTCCAGGAGGTCTACCCTTTCCACGACGGCTGGAACGTGGCCTGCTTCATCATCCTCCTGCTCTTCATCCTCACTGTCCTGTCTCTAGCGGCCTTGGCCGTGCTCTACGAGCTGCTGGACTGTGGCTGCTGTGCCAAAGGGAAGACGCATCAGCAGCTACAGGAGGAGGGGCCGGGGAGCTGCAGCAAGCTCATGACCAGCATTTGCAAGGAGCCAGAGTCCCGCACTGAGGTGGTATAGGGGCGAGTGAGGATGTGGATGAGCGGGCATTTGGTTTTATTGCTGAACTGGGCAATACCACAGCGCTCACCCTGATGCCCCGAGAAAAGAACTTTTAAAACAACCCCATAGTGGTTCACTTGCTCACAGCTAAAAGGATACGGAGGGAAGTGAGAAGATAAGGGAACAAAACAATATGTATATATATATATTTAAAAAGAAAGGGCAGTTTGTTTTGGAGGGGTGTAATTAACTTTTCAGTTCAGTTAGGGACCCTTAACAAGTCTACATTCACCGCCACTTAACAAATAGGATGGATCCAGAAAGATATATTTTACACCAGAAGAACAGCAAAGCACCCGAATAGTCTAGTGGTAACAGTACTAGATAGAGTACTGATAGTGGCTGGAAAAACACACACACAATTCAAAACATCAACTAACAAATAAAAAAATTATCACATCAAATATTTAGATTAAACTGGATTCTTGTCCAGAGACACCTGCCCTGTGAGTACTGTGCGTACATGTGACCTGCTGGATGCAAATGAGCTTCTATGAGACATGATAAAATGCTATGTACAGTCAGAACACGCCACTCCAAACCTAAGGACTTGAATATCCTCCTTTCCCAAAAGGACCTGACAAACAACAAAAACATGATCAAGCTTAGTTGGGCGACGGCCGTGTGGACAAACCTGTGTTTCTCTGTTCTTTAGTAAACTGTATGCCAGTGTTGTCAACATGTTTAGCATTGCAACTTTATCTCATGGCAAGTGACACTTGATTGCTGCACAGTGATGTAATTTTTCATGTCATATTGAGCACAATGTACGATTTCATATGCCTTACCACACAATGCCTAATAAACTGTCGATGAATTATGTACTAGAGTTTTTTTCTGAAAAAACAAACAAACACACAAACATGCACAAAAAAAGGAAAAGGGATGGTTTATCTCAGTGTATTCCAAATATCCAGAAAGTTAGTCCACAACATGTTCCAAATTAAGCAGCTCTGTTCAGCACCCACGACTCCTCACTGTTTGGGTGTTGGCAGTTGGGCAATGAATGAATTTCCCAGTACATCACAGACAAGAAACAACCTAATTATAATTGTATTATTTAGAAGTGACCTGAATTAACCTTGGTATTAACATGTCAAGAAAAGAAACAAACATGACCCAAACATCAACATGTAAACGAGAATAAACTATACTCAGCTGCTAATTGAATGTGGCTCCTGTAACTGGTATTGCTTTGCCAGCTGTAATAATTACAATCTGCATCAGCTCTAAAAAATGCTAATTGGTTCAGCTCTACTGATACTTAGAAGTAGAGCAGTGAATGGCTCCAGAACCAGCCTAGTTATCTTACAAGGATCCATTTTTAGAAAGTCTTCTTCACTTACCAGCGCTGTGTTTGGACCCTGAGGAGCTCTCCTTGTCAACTTTGGGCTTCTTCTTCTTGTGAGAACCGGAGTCTGAGGCAGCAGGTCGCTTCTCTACAGCTGGAGTGGACAGAGCTCTTTTCTTGAACAGCTCCCTCTCCCTCAGTAGAGCTGGATCCATCCTGGCTGACTGGGCACAAAGCATATAAAATAATATTAAAGTTAAGAAAAAATAAAAGGAAACTTAAGAAATCACCCTTTCACCTTTAGTGTGGTCTAAAGCCTAACTTACTTTCAAGCAAACAATGAAGAAACAAAAAAAAAACTGCTTCAACATTAGTGTAAAAAAATGGAATTAACCTTTTTAGGAGACCTTTTTTGACACCATTCCCTACACTTTGCGCATTATCTATGTTGTTTGTTGCCCTCAACTTTTTAAGAAGCACATCATGCACAGCTGACAACACATGGTTGCTTCATAATTCATCTGCAGTCTAACCTGTGCTACCATGCAGCACAATGTCTATCTATCTATCCATGCTAAGTAAGGACAATGCAAACTAACTACTTAATATTATTCACCAGGCTGGTAAACAAACAATTAACTTATGTTAAAGTTAGATGCTACATTTTAGGGGCTGTATCCTCTCTGATTCTATCTTTAGGGTTAGGGTTACAGTTAGGCAGGTCCTGTCTTATAGAGGGCAGCACCCAGACTTCAATCCATCCACCCATTACTAAAACCATATCCCCTGAAGCAGGAGCACAATATAATCTATGATAATAAAAAGGGGCCTGTATTCTGAGTACTCCGGCTTCCTCTCATAAACCAAAGACATTCAGCTCCAGTGGGTGACCTGTCCAGCGTGTCCCCCACCTCTCTCACCCAATGCCAGCGGGAAGTGGCTCCAGCACCCCTGTGACCCTATGCGGGGATAAACGTATAAATAATAGATGGATGGATTAAAGGTCTGGAAACTGCCCCCCACAACCCAGGACTGCTGACCATAAGCCCGGGCCTCTTGGAGGGGAGCATGGGGGGGTTAAAGGTTTCCAGGACAGGTGCCCCAATGAGGAAATATGAAACAATCTCAAACTAACTAGAGAACAGTTGAACCTGCATTCAGGAAACAGCAGCTGAACTGTGACTATTATACAAATACAAATTGTTTCTGTGTGGTAAAACGGAGTCAGATCATTAGTTAGCAGCTAGTTAGTTTAGCAGCCGGGTAAACAGTAACTTGTTAGCCGACAGTGTTCCAAGTTAGCCTGACGTTGTTGCTTTATTGTGATGATACAAACCCATAAAAAACACTGGCGGAATTGGCTTCTTTATCAAATGTAGCTGACTATTTTGGATGTGTGAACAGCATAACAACAACATAACAATGGTCAGCCAGCGTAAAGACAGAGTGAGAGCTGCTGTGTCGAGTTAGCTTTAGCTCGCCGACACATTCATCGTTACCTGACACTTTGTTCCGGTTCTCGGAGAAAAAGTGACGGTTTAGCCCAGGAGGATTATTTCACAGAGGGTCCGAAGGATGCGCTCTTTCCGACAACTCGCAACTCCCTCCTACTGAAAGATAGTACGAGTTAATGTTAGCTAACCAACTTCATACACAAAATATGTGTTTTCTCTTCGCTCATGCTTCACTTCCGTTCCTGCTCGATTTGTCGGACGTCGATAGCTAAGCCTTTCGTGACGTCATCACGTAAGCCAGTAGAAAGAAAGACAGACACCAAGTCAGGTGTGTCTGGTACAGTATGATTAAATGAAATAATAAGAATATTCATCATTAGAAAATGAATAAGAGGCCACATATGATGTACTTTAATTTGCTTATTTAAAGCAGTGGATGAAAATACATGAACTTAAGTAGTATTCTTAACTACAAGTTACTATTAGTATTTCCATGTTATGATACTTCTGCTTCTCCTCCACAACATCTCACAGGGAAACATTATACTTTTTACTCCGCTGCATTTAGGTGACAACTGTTTAGCACATTTTAGTACACTCCTGTAAACATTTGGCTGACTAAAAATGCTACCATTTTTATTTGGTGAAAATATCTGCTGTCATCAGAACTGCCCACAAAGGCATTCAATTGAACTTTTAATGGATAGATGCATAGATGGATCATTTTCTGTGGAGGAACATGACAGTGGAAAAACAACCAATAACTTACAACAGGTACATTTTACATAAAATGACTAATAATACTACTACTGATGTAGCTGAGGAGAGGTTTCTGGCACAATTTCACCTGTTTCCAAGGTGCACTTGAGAATGAAATACAGTCTGAAGGCCTCAAAACTCCAGTAGAACCTGTAATATACAGAACAACTTAATTATTAGATGAATAAGTTAATTAGTTCAATAACTAAATAAAGTTGTTTTATGTACCACAGGTGTCAGTGAAGTTTATATCACAAATCTACCTTTCAGTGTCTAAAATGATCATTGAAAAATTGCAATACAAAAATTCTCACACATGTATATGTTATTGATTAAAAACAGAAACCTAATGAAATCACATATGAATCATAATTCATAATGAATCATTTTAGTTAGACCTTTAATTATTTTATACTTTATTAATCCCCTTGGGGAAATCGCTATTTTTTAATTAATTAATTACGGATATATTAAGTTGATCATGCTTGTGGGCTTAAGTAACATTTTGAATTCA
>JAOXYL010000061.1:17235679-17252248 GCA_028564955.1 Terapon puta
TCCCCTTCTATCTGCACTGTTTATGGGAGGGAGTTAGGGAAGGTTAAGGCATCTGACTGAGAACATCGATGGGTCGTGACTTATTTTTTTCAAGGCGGGAGGAGTTGTTCCCTCGAGAGAAGAGACAGAGAGTGGCCTGTCCTGCTCTCTTGGGCTAGGACCATTGTCCCCACATCACCCTCAGATACACAGACCAATTTTGGAGCCATTTTACAGAAACATGGGGAAACCTAAACTACCCTGCCTGTTGATGTAAGATGCTGCAACCATACTGTCCATTTTCCATGCTACGTTGGCCTCGCAGGCACAGAGGGAAATTGCAGAGGTCCCACTGTACTATCCTTTACTCTGGGACACTGACACAGACAGACATCAAATAGAAACCTTGTATTTGTATATATATCAACCTCTCTTTTTCAATTCAATCCCTATTTCTTATTACTTCTACTATTCTGAAACAACAATTATGTACCAGAAATGACATTTCATCTAGGTGCTCAAACCAATATGCCATATCTGTGATGACTTTTCTATTGTTTAGGTGGCTGGAATAAATAGAAAGAGAGATATCTGTACCAAAAACATTCATGATTTTAGACAACTATGATGTATAGGCAAAAAAAGAATCATCACAGATGGTAAAACCTCCTTTCCTTATCTTTCTGTATCATTTCTGAGCCTAACTCAGGGCACAAAATTAGCGCCAGTCAAATGCAGGTAAAGTATGTCAGTGGCTGGTGGGTTTGCTTCACTCACCAGCCATGGTTGACTGGTAAAATTCAGACATTATAGCCATTAAGCCAGCCACCCTGATCCTACCATGGTGGCACCAAGATGTTAATAACGTTTGGCAATGGACATTGTTTCAAATGAAAGATCTTACAGAAAGCATTTGACCAAAGCAGTAAAGGCTGACCTCTTACACAAACATCATAACGTACATTTCATGTCCCACATATCATTCAGAAACTCGACCAAACCATAATCCTCATCTGTGTGGAATATGTAAATGTTTGGAAAGTTAGACTCAATACAATGGAGAATTAACTGTGGCACACAAATGCAAAATGCCTCCAAAATAACTCGTGTGATGTTATTGTGTAAACTTTTGCCTCAGTATACATGCAGCTGGGAAACAGAAAAGCTTTCACGAATATTGCTTGTTTTGATTTCCAGAGAAAGGCAGAAATTTCATCCCGGACCGAAATGCGCGTAGCAAAATATTGGCATACCTACAGTATGTAATCTCCCTAAACTGCTAGAAATGCATATTTGAAGTGAAAACACTGTCGGGTTTAACTCTGTGTTTGCATTTCATTTCACTGTAATAACTGATAACACTCAAGAGGCGGAAAACCGCAAAGCTATGTCAGTAATTTATTTGTTGGCAAACAACTTTCACTGTTACAACAAATATTAGTTATGAGATCATTCAACTTGGAACCCATACAAAAAGAATAAATAATTAGCAATAATATTGTAATAATAATCATGATCATAATAATTTAAAAAAAAGAACCATAAAACAAACCCAGTGCCACTTTATTTACTCCTGCCTAAAGCCAGCTTTCTTTCCTCTAAGCTTGTTTTGCTGTCTTTAAACCAATAAACAGATAAATAAATAATTTCTCTCTCGGGGACATGGAGGGGCTTGTGGGATACATGTGCAAGCTACACTTCATACACTTATGAAAATTTCCTCCTAAATAAGTAAACATTGGCTTTTCCACATTGGACAGTGCTGCTGTGTGCAGGTTTCACATCTTCAGTACACATATATGGTGTAATCATGGCATTTTCACAGGTGAGACCCACCCATTTTCAAATAGTGGAATTTCTTCTTTTTTTTTTTTAGTTAAGAGAATGACATTATTATCAGAATTCTTTTTTTCTGTACAATAAGATCTCAACCAGCACAGTAAGGTAACGTCAATTAGTCAATATTTGGCAATAGAGGTGTGATATGCTTCATAATCTGTTCTTGTGTAACTGCAAATATCGGGTATCTCTGCAGTGGTATTTTTTTTCACCCAGTCTCCTCCTCATTCCTAAAAGGAAGGAAATGTTTTGTTCGAGGACTAATGAGATGAGACCCACATCCAGCAAAGTCTGAAACGTAGCATTTCCATAGTAACTTTGCCACGTCATATTCCCTTTAGTTTCAAATCTACACAGTGGTAAAGTATATAGTAACAATTAATTTTCAAAATGTAAGTGACAGTGGTGCTGCTATAAAAGGACCAGAATGAAGTGTGCGTAGGGTATATGCGTATTAATTAAGGAGTGCTTAACTGTCTCTGCATTTACGAAAGAGTGACATGAAAGATTGTTCCTTGCTCGTTCTGTAGTCTACACACGACCAGAACATATCATGACATTTCAGAACAGTTCCACACACAGAAGGTTTGCAACTTAAAATTAAAAAATAAAAGTCTTGGTCATTATGCAACATTTGTATCTGTATCTGTATTCTGTACAATACATAGAAACAGTTTGTGATTTCTTTATAATCCTTTGATAACTGAAAACTTTTACAGAAGAAAGGAGAAGAAACGGAACCCATTCTTTTTTTTTTTTTTTTAATTCAGTCTGTTGTAATATGATCTTCCTTCTTTGTTTTCAGTGAAATACACAGTAGCCGCAGTCACTACAACTTGCAGGAATGTTACACCAGCCCAGACACAACTCCAGTTTAGCAGATACGAACAGGAAGAGAATTCAAAACATCAGCGTGATATGGTTACAGTTCGGTTGCCCAATAAAATAGTTTTTGGGATGATCGGTAGTGAGGGCATATATCATACATCCTCCACTTGATTGGCAGGTAGTGGGGCGGGGCCTCTTTAAGGCCAGTTTATGTTGTGAACACCAGAGTTTAATATCCTGCTCTACCCTTAAGGAGAGGTGGAAACATTATTCCAGTACGTGTCTTTAAGAGTGAGACAGAGAGACAGACATACAGACAAACAGACAGGCAGCTCCTTTAACCAGGGCTGGGGGCCACGCCCCTGTAGTGGTGGTAGTGGAGACTATATGCTATGATCTGCTAGATGTCCATATTGGGGAACTTGTAGGGCTTCGGTCAATCCAAGATTCCAAATTAAAGTAACAGGTAGGGTAAAATTACAGAATCCCTCCCCCTTTCTCTCCTTTCCAGGTTAACAGTTCCATTTCTGTTTGATGTTCATAAAAAGTCTCACAGACCCGCCCGTTCAGTCTGCACCGTTGATGACGATACATTCGGTCCCTGCTCTCGTTTGATCAGCGATACCTCAGCCATATTGTCATGAACCATTTTTAATGTCACACACAGTCCATCGATCCAGGGAAAGGCCAGCTCAGACTGTCAGTCGACCGCACACAATGTTTTCATCGGAAAGTTGGAAGTGTGAGAGCGGGCTGGGGAGGGATAGAAGTCTATTGATTGGCTCTATAGACTGGTAACCAGGTGGGAAGGGTCTATTGGCGGCTCCTCAGGCGACGAATCGGACTCCTCCTTGCTGCCGGACACCATGTACCCATCACTGCCACCGCGGCCCATGTGATAGTAGCTCTGTAGCTCGTGAAGGTGATTCCTGGAGCCCAGGTTTGGCATGCTCTTATAGTAGACGTCATCCAGCTCCGGGGCGGTGGCACTCTTACAGGGCTGCAGCTCCCCGGAGCTGTCTTCCTCTCCGTCTGTTAAACCGTTCATCTGCCCATCCGGGAGGTCCGTCAGCACTGGCATGCTGGTGTACAGCGAGTCTCTGTGGTTGGGCGAATGCGTGTGCTCGTCAGTGTGCTCGTTGGTCAGCAGGGGGAAGAAGCTCTCGCTGGTCTCCTGGGGAATACGCCGTGGCCGGGAGAAGCTGTGCGGAGGTGGCGGAGGTGGGGGGTGGCTGTCTGGCGGAGGAGGCCGCGGTGGCAGGAGTGGAGCGTTGGACTCCTCTCTGATAATCTCCAAACCCAGGTTTTCCTCATGGGGGAAGGCTGCAGGGTTGTCCAGCACCATGGGACCGTTGTCCTCTTTACTACTGCCTACACACCCACCAACTCCACTGCTGCTGCTGCTGCTGCTGCCTCCCGCCATGCTCCCTGAAAGACCCAGGCAGAAACAACAGTCAAAACATATTTCTGCTAATTTCAACAAAGACCAAGCAATGGGCAGACATGGGGGCATGTGGTGGAGATTTTCCCCACAAGGGAGATTTCACTCTTAAATAGTCAAAAGTAAACTAAACAACATTTTCATATAAACAGTGGATAAGACATGTATAATGTAAAACTCAACCCACAGAGAATTATCGGCTAGTTCCCATCAGTTTTAAAGGGAGTTTCAGCATGTTTGATCTCATTGTTTAGATTTTTCAGCCTTATCATCTCAGCATTTTGTCACAACAGGCAACTGCTTTCAGTAAAAAAAAAAAAAAAAAGCTCTATTAAACCAATGCGGGCTACCTGTCCAACACCAAGTGTCTCACAGGCAAATTTAATGAAGCTGGTGAAGATGGTGGAGCATTTGGAAGCCTAAGAGCCAGATCTTTCCTTTTGGATTTGGCTGAGACCAAAAGCAGAGCTGAAAGGGGTTCGAGTATCGTGCAAGCATCCACCAGATGGCCACAAATACGACTCCAAGTGACTGCTAGTGTTTCTAAGTCTGCTGGATTGTTTGACTTCCCACTAAAAGACCTGCCACATCAACGTGAGTGGTGATTATGTGTCAGTGTTGTGGTACCTGCCGTCAAGTGGGCAAATAATCTGTACATTTCTAACAGTAGTGCAAATCCTACCAGCAAAGAACATACAAAATTATAAATTCTGTTTCTGGAGTTCGACGCCCTCTTTTGATTTGAAAACATTTGAGGGAAGGGTGGTTCGAACTCTCGGAGGACGCATGCTTAATTACTACTTTAAGGACGCCGGGGGTATGAATGTCTAGTTATGCGCTTTACAAGTAGCGTCCCCGTTCAGATACACCAAAAGCGTGGCTGTCTGAGCCTGAAATGATCAAACCAGTCACCTCCATTGGCCATGCTGCTGTTGACCAGCTTGTTCATCAGGTTGTGATTGCGCTCTGTAGTGGCTCTTTCATGGTTGTTGAGGTAGGACGGGATGTAATTGGAGGTCAGCTCCTTGAGGATCTTCTTCTCCAGGGTTGTCTCTTTGTGGTTGCTGTGGGTGCCGTAGCCGCCGCTGCGGTCTAGTATCTGGACGCAGTCGCTCAAGTACTCGCTGCTGGCCATGCTGTAGTTGTTGGCATGGTTACCATTAAGAGGAAGTGTATCCATAACACTGGAGTCTCTTGCGTTGTTCAGGATGCCCTCTGAGGAATAAATAATTAAAAAAATGTAGTAATTATTAGGATTCTTAAATAAACTAAGTGGATTTCTCAGAAGAGAGATTTTAATTATTGTTTGATATCATAGCGTGTGCTGTGAATTGAGGATTAAAAAGTAGCAATGATAATTTTCTTGGAAGGAAAAATGCTTCAAGCGTCCATAATTCATTTAAGAGAAACCTCAGAAGTACTTTCTTTTCTCAATTACTGCCAGCACTACAGCAATACAAAAAGAAGAGTTAGAGTTTCACTGCAAAATAAGATTAATGTTTTGAAGTGACACTTAAAAGTTATTACATTGCAAGTAACTTCAAGGGTAAACCTATTTCAACTCAATTACAACTCAAATGTCAATTTGCACATTTGATTCGCAATATTTCAATTCAGAAAATTCAAGTGTAAAGCTTTTTTACTGTTGCCATGAATAAAATGGCATTTTCTTGAAAATAAATCTAAAATTATGTGACAGACCAAATAAGACAACTGCATTACATGGACTGACTAATGATTTAGAAACAGAGAGCTTAAGAACGGCTGGCAGCCAAACAAAACTGCTGTTTGGATGTAGATTGGACTGAAAATGTTAGGCAGAGTGCTTTGGAGGCAAGAACAGAAAGAAGAAAGTCGATGTTATTGAAGTAGTTGAGTATTAATTTAGCCCATACTTGTGTCTCGGTAAGGTGCTAATGGACAGCATGAGGGAGAGGAGAGAAAAGAGGCAGACGTGAGTTCATACATCGAGAGAAACAACTTTCAGCAACCACAAAATCAACAGTTGCACAGTAATTGGAGGCATGATGAAAAATGTTTTACAAAGAAACCCTGCTAGAGTCTCAAAATCAAAGTCTGTTTTTTTCCAGGGCCTCATTGTTAACTGGCTGCTATCGAATGATTTATTATTTATTTATCACAGAGGGAAAAAACACACAAAGAAACAAACCTAAGAAATTACATCTAAAACAATAGTAAATATACCATAGACATGCACTAAGACAGACAACACATACAAAATAACATTCGAAATGAAGTGCATGCTGTCTAAAACAGAACATTAACACAAAATAGTACAAATACTTCATGGCTCCCAAGCTTATAAAAGATATTGTGAATCCGCAACCAGTAACGTAAAGTGTGCATCCATGGCACACAATAAATCAGCATGTGATCTTGTTATACTGTTTCGATAAATCACAGAAAGAATTCCCTCTCTACATTTATGTGCTGTGAGAACTGCCCAGTGGGGGTCCTTTGTGAAAGATTATTGCAGTGTGATTGATCGCCTCACTTGGGAGCCATAACAAGGCGAGATCAGATATGCAGCCAAAAGTGTATCACAGTAGCAAACACTTTAAAACGAAATAACCATGCAAAATAGGTTGAAAGTGGCAAAAACACAACTCTAGCTAACTTTCCAAAGGTTGTATGTTTAGAACAGGAACGTCAGGCACACCTTGGGTGTTGTACATGCCCACAGCTGGGTTGTTATAGACTGCCGAGTCCCCCAGGAGAGTGTTATAAGGATTGTTAGTACCATGGGGACGAAGGAGAGCATTAGTTATAAGATGATTAGCCATGGCTCCTGGTACAGGCAGATAGAGAGGGAGAGAGGAAGAGCAACGGCAAAGTCGAGAGAGGAAGACAGAGGGAAGGCAACAGCCGAGTCAAGAGAGAAAAAGAGAGAAGCACTCGAAGGAATAAAAAAAGAGGCAGAGATAGAGGTCGAAGGGGAGAGTATGTAGACGTTGCAGAGTGGAAGTAAGCAAGGAGGGAAAAGAAGGAGAGAGAGTGAGATGGAAAGTGAGTGTGTGGAAGAAAGAGGGAGAGAAGAGGACAAGTAAATCAAACGAGCAAACATAGTTTGAGCTGAAAGCCAAGAAAAAGCTTGACAAGTCATTCTTGCAGCCACTGCATACAGGCCAAGGGAGGGAGGTGATAAACAGAGAGAGAGAGAGAGAGAGAGAGAGAGAGGGAGAGAGAGAGAGAGAGCAGCATAGCTTGGAGAGCATTGTGCTGCAGTTCAATACGCTTGAGCAGAGCAGCATGACTACAGGACATAGTTAATGGACAAAGAGGTCACAAAAAATGTTCTCAGTGCATTTTCCTCCCTAGGTGGGAGACAGATCATGTACACATAAAGACACTGCAGAAAAAAAACAGAAGACAAATGACCGGGACAGCTCCTACACATTCATCCACTGCCTCTACCACCTAAGTGTGTATGTACAGTATGTCAAATTGCTTCAAAACGCAGATTAGAGGGATTTTTTTTATGCTAAGAGGCACAGTCTCGAGGTGCTTTACAGTAGTTAACTTACTCCTGAATCTAATGTTTCAGGACACCACAGTTCAGGTCATATTAGTTAAACTTCATCACTGTTTCCCTTTCGGAAACAAGAAGTTGGCCAGCAGCCTGAACTTGGCTGACAAAACAGAGCTCCAGGTAGAATAAATTAGAAAGAATGGAGAAAGTGGAAGGTGCCAGAAAACTGAATGGATTTCTGGGCATCAGGGCAGATTATCTGGTGAGGAAAATATATAGTACAACGAGTGCAAAACAGTTGTTTATTTATGGGGGACGGAGGGCAATAATCGGTAAGGACACTTTTTTATTATTACTATATGCCAGGGTGAACAAACGGCTAATTTGCACCCACAGTCCCGTCACAGTCAAAACTGACAAGACTTAATAAACATTAGTCGCAATAATGTCTTAAAATACACTTCAAAGTTAAAAATGAATACATTCCATCACCATTTTACTCTCTCCCACTTCCGACAAGTCAATCTCCGATAGAATATCCAATTTATTCCACCCTATCTTTATTCCCTAAGCCACAGTATGTAGCCATTTGAAATCTACTGGCTAAGTAGCTCTCTGCACCATACTTTAAAGCGCGAGGGGAGGGGGAGGTGGGGGGGATGTCTTAAGCCCTGCCTCACTAAGTGTGTGATAATTCAGCCACTGACACACACCGTGTCTGCTTTAGCATCAATCTGTCATGCTAACAGCTTATTAGTGGCCTGAAGGAAGTGAGGGCCACACCTCGACTCAGAGACTAACAAATGGCGGTGTGTGCGCGTGTGTGCGCGTGTGTGCGCGTCCCACTGTGCGAGTGTGTGTCAAAATGTCTAGCCATTTGGGTGTCTGCATCCTCATTACCCTACCCCCTCAGCCAGCTATACTCGTGGAATCCATTGTTACTCTGGAGGGACAGCGATGTACGGCGGAAATACCGTGAACCAAGCCCAATGCTCATTTAAAAACTCAATAACTACAGTGGCCCTCAAATAGTGGGATGAACCGAGCTGAACATACAGATTCTCAGGCGAAAAACAACGCAAAGCTCTGCTCTACTTTACTGTACATTTCCAGCGCAGATGTGAAAACACACTCGCCGCATATTTTAGAGGCTGTAACTTCACCTAAAGTGACACACTACTACATTGGGCTAATAATAAAGCGCTCATTTAACGCTAACTCTGCATAACTCAGAGTTTAATAATAAAGGGACTCCTGGTGTTCAGCTCGAGACTTGCACACACGCTTTAACCGAGAAGATTTATCGCCTACAAATGCTTCAAAAGATTCCTCTGCTTGGAAAAAGAAATATAGACGTCCTTTGTAGAACAGTCAACTCTGCTCTCTGTAGATTTATAATGGGACCACAAACTGGTTGATGTCTCAGTTTGACAAGAGCCTGCTCCTGACTCCCCCTACCGTAATGTCATCCTTTGAAGCAGCGAAAAGTAGTAAGTGATATTTACACTCCATTCTGCTAATCTTCCTCTCTACAAGAACACAGCACCATTATCAGAAGTTTGGACTCCTACCACTTTACTAAATGACAGCGTATGCTGTCTCGGCCCCCCCGCTATTAATAAAGTAGATATGGTGACAGTGATGAGGATGCAAATGGTAGGTATCCCGTGGTTACCTCTGTTGAGCGTGGCGGAGCTGTTGATGTCTCCAGTGATGAAGGAAGACTCCTGTTTCCTCACAGTGTCATTCCACATCCGCCTGATACGACTCTGTGCGAGAGAGAAAGAGAGGCCAGAGAGAAAGAGGAAAAGGGGGGGAAAGGGAAAGGTATGGGCAAAATACACGGAGGAGTGGCAATAATGTGGGGGAGAGGGAATCAAAAGGAAGGAGCAGGAGCAAGCCAGGGGGAAAAGACGTGACAACAAAAAGAGGGGAAGAAATATGGTAAGAAACGTAATATATGGGGTCATGGTGCGCAAAGGAAGGGAAAATTAGTGCAGGAGAGGCAGTAAAGGAAAAAGCAAAGCAACGGCCAGCAAAGGAGAAACAGATGGGGAGAAGTAATCGCCCGTCAATGCCATTTATTCTCCATCTACCTGTGTGTCAGCATCAATATGTGAGGGTGCAAGTCAGGGTTTGGGCTATCTCACTTTCAACGCACAAATACGCTTTTTAACTCTGCACATGTACTGTACACAGCATATTCACAACTGCAACATTAGCTAGTTAACTGTTATAATCTATGACCTACTCTAAAATTTAAACTAGTTGAAAGTGAACGGCGATAACCCAAAACCCTCATGGCGTGCTCTGGCCTCACCTGAGAGTCTGCTGTGCTGTAGCGTCCGGGTGTGCAGGCAGGTAAGCTCACCTGTGAGCCTGTGGAGTAGCGGCCGGGGGTCCGCGAGGTGGTGGTCTTACTGGAGGAGGAGATGGACGTCTCCACACTCTTGCCGCTGCAGCAGTGAGTGCGCAGACATTTGCCGTACTCTTTGCGCACCTGGGCGGGGGAAGGTGGGGAGGGTTACACACAGACACGCTATGCACATATATTTAAAAAAAAAAAAAAAAAAAACGCGCAGGAGGTGAAATTGACTAATGTTCCACTCTCGCTCGCACATTTCTGAGATGACACACCCTGAAAGAAACAGACTGGAAGGCTTTCACTTGATATAGTGTCCCAATTCACTGCTTTTCCTCAAATTCCTTGCGCAAACACTAACTCCATAAAAATTTAGACATTAAAGGATTAACTTCATAAACTTCCCCCCCATCAACATCCACCCCAAATGTTATTACTACCACATATCCATCTGAAATTGACATATTCCTTCGGGAGACATATGATGCACTTGTACACACAGAACATCTGCATTTAGATCCCAATCAAGTTAGAACAAATAGGACTGTAATTGCTTTTTAACAAGCTTGTTGGACTGGCAGACGAGTATTGCCACATGCTCTGTTTGAACAGCTGTGTGGTGTGTTGCTCCATGCATCTTGGGAGAAACCATGTTGGGCCGCAGCCAAAGAAAACCTCAGCACTGTTCTGAGGACATCTCTCAGGATACCTGATCCCATGGCCTAACACATACCTAAGTACAGTGCGCGCACACACACACACACGTACAAACACACACACACACCGAACTTGTTTACTGGTCGTACACTTAAAACTAAAAACTCTCTGCGGGACTGCAGCCAGACGAGAGTATTAAGCATTTGATGAATTTTCTTTCCATAGCCTACTCCTCTTCTGCACTCCCAGGCAATGACAGTGTGTGGGAGACTCTGTAAAAATATCCCAGGATGTGTAGGCTCTTCCTGGAAGCCACATATAATTCAAATATTTTAAAAAAAGTGATAGATATACGTGCTCACAAATGCCTCTAATCCTTTAGGCCAAGCCCAAAACATATAGAAACCAGGTCATTTATTTCCAAAGGAAAGGGGGGAGCTGTCAGTGAGAGCAAGGTCAGTGTTTTAAATCTGTGCATCCTTAACCACTGCCAGTTGGACACCAAGACCAATTTATATTTCCTCTGCACACGTCCAACATTTAAACAATTAGATGAATATTATCAGAGTTCGGAACGAGCTATTTCAGGCCCGATGACAGTGCCTGATCGTGAACAATGTTCTTTTCTGTCTGGTGAAGAAAAGAAAACGCTGTGAGACCAGCGGCTCAGATTGTTACCTGCTGCCACGAGTCAACACAGACAGAGAAAGAGGGAGAGCGAGGTGGCGAGAGGGAAACAGCGAGAGAATGGAGCAGCCAGTGGGGTTACCGAGTGACCAATCAAACCTGTGACAGCTCCGCAGATATTTTTGGTGTCCCTGCTGATAAGTCCTGGCATGTGTGTGTCTGTGCACGTTTGTATTTTGTCTGCCTGTCACACGGCCTGTCTATTTCTGTCCAGAGTTGTGTCTGTTTGTCTCCCTCACCTTCTTCTGCAGTATGCAGTGGAAGATGAAGATGAACATGCCCTGCAGAGAGTTGAAGATGGTGAAAAGGTAGGCCATGATGACGGTGCTCTCGTTGATGTACATCAGGCCGAAAGCCCAGGTCAGGCCCAGCAGACACAGCAGGGCTATGGCCCCGATCACCCAGGACCTGCAGAAGAGGGGGCAATAAAAGAGAAGGAGAAGTGCTCAGTCGGGTAAAATGAAAATTTCATCCAATATCCTGCATCACCATCTGCTGTGTCACATAATGTATCAAGTATATATAGCAGGTTGCGTTATAAGCGGCATAACAAGGGAGATTTGTCTCTTTCCTTGGATCGGAGAAGCTATTCAGCCAAGTTTGATGCATATGGGAGCGTGAGGCAGGAGAGAGGGGTTAGAGAGGGTTCATTCGGAGTCCCAACGCAGTGGGGGTGGGATGGAGAGAACAGTGGGAGGTGTTGCCTAAAAGAGTTATACTCTTACGAAAAGGGTGAGAGAATGGAGAGAAAGTGGATTTGCTCATTTAGATACCATCTCAGGAGAGGGAGGGGAGGTCATGAGCTCGCTGACGTCAGCTGCTAGTCTCGAGAAAGTCAAGTGTGCAGGATTTTCTCCGAGAAGAATCCAAACTCTGTTTGTACGAGGCGGAGGGCGAAAGACGTTTTCACAGGCAAAAGTGGGCACTGAAGTCTGTTAGTGCAATTGTGACTATAACGGTTTTAATGGAATTAAGTTTAACGAAAGTTTTTAAGGCTGCGATCCTTCGGTTTCACATAAAGCCTGTGCGGGAGTCATAAAGGCCAAATGTCAGAGAAATTTGCTTGTGTCGAGGCACGTGTATGCATCGCAAGTCCTCCCCTGAGCGTGTGCGCGCGACTGTGCGTGAGTGGCTCCACTGGGCAGTAGGTAGAAAGACATTACAGCCATTATAAATGACATTTCCCGCTAAAGGTCACAGTTTCGGGTCTGCCACAGCCGCAAAGATGGCTGTTAATTTGATTGGCTGACTGGGCAGTGATCACCTCTCATGCGAAGGAGAGAGACCAAGGAAGAGGGTGAGGAAAGGAAGACAGGGAGGGGTGGTGGTGGTGGTGGAGGGTGAAAACACAGAGGGAAAGATATTAGGAGAGTCAGGAGGAAGGAAGAGAGAAAGAAGAGGAGAGTAAGTGAGTGAGACTGAGGTGATTGATTCGATGTTGCCCTCTGTGGCACCATTCAGGCGAGACAGAACCTCCAATAAAGCTCGTCTGACGACCCTCTTCAATAAAGGGTACACTCATCCCTCTCTTTTTCATCCCTTCACTCCACCTCTTCCTCCAGTGCTCCCTTGAGTCACGGTTTCGCTCTCACAGCTCTGATTCCCCTCATTCACCTCTCACCATTACAATATTTCAATAGCACATTAAGTCCATAGGTCATGGGAGCTCAGAAATCACACATCAACAAGTAATCCATTTTTACTAGGCAGGTTAACGGTTAATTTAGGGATATACACAGACTCTAGGAGGGCTATACAAACAAATAAGACAACAAGCAAACCAATCAAGATGTCTCTGCAAGACGACAGGCATCCTGATTGGAGAGTGGCCTTACCAGAGCCAATCCACAACAAAGACAACTTATGATGGCTTGGAGTCAAAGAGACAAAGAAAACAAAAGGAAGAAAAAATAATAAGACAAAAAGGGCATGATGATGATTAACAAGTAAATGAATCACTATAAGACATGACTAATGAAGTGAAATAGATTAAAATCTATTCAGCCTTCAGTGTGCTCAGAAATAAGGAGGAAAGTCATTAAAAAGGGGGGGAAAAAGATCAGAAAGCATCATATTCTAAATCGTTCTTTGATTTTCATCTTTCATCAGCCTTTTTGATTACATTCTGCTGAACTGCGCTGAAGCAAAGATCAGCCGTTTTTCGACTATTTCTGAAACGCTTCCCACTTGAAGTCCTACTTAAATCTGCCGTCATGAAAGATACATTGGCACTAACATTTAAATGATAAATCAAGTGAGTGAGCCATTTTGTGTTTTACATTATAAATTCTGTGCTGCGCCTCAGTAAGGCATTGAGCTCCGAGCCACGGCATATTGTTTGAATTAGACCGAGCCTTTTGTCTTGAGCTGCTCTGGAATGACAAATAACGGGATCCTGATTGGTTGGCTCAGAAGACAGAGTTTGAGTGTTCAGTGGAAATGAAGTCGTATTTCAGCGAGATTCTCTAAGGGAGTAATAATGACATGACTTGGAATAATGACATGATCTATTCACCGAGGAGCGTCTTGAAATGATGCAAGACAAAAGGTGAAATGTGCTTCCTGTGACGTGCTAAGACGAATAAAAAAAAACGGCGGATGGACATTCAATTTAAAAGAATAGTTTGATGAAAAACGTGCTAATCTGCTTTCCTGCTGAGAGTTTGATGAGAAGATGGATGGCACTTTTAAGTCGGCAAGTTAATGTCAAATCGAAGCCAGCAGGACTGAAAAGTAGCAAGCTTGGCTGTGTTTAAAACTTAAAGTCCCAAGCTTTGCAATTAACATGTTACATCTTTATCTATCTGTTGGGGCTATAAAAAAGTGTAAAAACAATAATCCAGTGTTTTACAGGAAGTTGTGTGCAGGACCATTTTACTCCCAGCTGTGATAGAGTCTGACACAGCCCCCTGTAAAACCACAAGTTATTGTTTTAACACTGGGTTTTATATGGACTAAACATACAAGATATAATATAACAAGATATATATATAATATAATATATATATATGTTAATTGGTGAGCTTTAAAGGTGCTTTGTTATCTGGCTAGCTATTTCCACTTGCTCTCAGTCTTTATGCTAAGCTAAGCTGCTGCCTGAGGCACATATGGAACAGGTCGACATCTCTGACTATATGCAAGATACCTCCCAAAATGTTGAGCCCCCCAACACACACACTCGCACACATAAGCAAGTATAATCACGCTGCCTTTCAAAACCAGGCGCGGGGGTGTGACGACAAGACTGGGTGCATACATGTACTTACTTGATGTTGTCCAGACATCCAGAGTCTGGTTTGAGAATGGCCGTGTGATGGAACATCTTATAAAGAGCGATGCCGAGGAAGATTACATTCAGCTGAAACGCACAGACGCGCACATACGTGCAAGTTAATATTCTGCAGCAACGAGCCTAATTAAAGACACAATGTCACCACAACAATTCACTCACACACAGTGCATATCATTTCATTTTCCCTTGCAGCAGTAATTGGCTTGGGGGACACAGTATCAACCCACAATCAACGGCCCCTTTATGCGCTCAAAAATACAGCAGCTTGAGCATCGGGGGAAAATACAGCAGTCATTACATCCATTGAGGATCATTGTTACAATAGAAATCCAATTCTCGCAGATGCCGTCTGTTCTATTGGCTCGCTAATGCATAGATAGGGTGGTTTAATAATGGCTGTCTGGCCTGTGGTGCTGGGTCTCAGAGGCTGTATATGTTACCATTGGACACAGAGTCATAACAGAGCAGTCCCACCTGCACCACTCCCACTTACAGCCCCAGTTAGATCAGCGATAGCCTGGTTGACATTTCTTAAATGAGAACAGAGCTTCGGCGTACACGCTGACATTCACCTAATTGGGAACATCATTCTCTCTTCCCCAAACACTACCATCTTATGTTTTCCTTCTTTTTTTTTGTCTGTGTCTGTCAAGCCATCTAGGTCTATTTCTGCTTACTCGTCCAAGGTATGATGATTGTTCCCGCTCCTCAGATGGTGCTCATTGACTAGGTCCCCCCCCTTTTTTACCGTGTAATTGGGCTGCACTGTAATAAAGCAGCAAGGCCAAGAGGAACTGCGGTGCCTGGGTAATCAAATAAGAGCAACATAACTTTGTCGAGCTCTTATCATAATCTGCGATTTGTGCTCTACGTCCTTTCAAAGACTTCCAGCTTGTTGGAATATGTGCCCACTTGATGTTAATCCATGAGTGGGAATTACCACGTTGACATATGAAGCTCCTTCTGCTTCCGCTAACGCTGCCGAGGAGCTCAGGCAAACCTTGCGGGAGATTAACGAACACCTTAATGTAACCCACCGTTCCTGCACGAACACATGGCAGCCAGTCTACCCTGTACATGTAATGCTATGTCGAGTGTGTGAGCATGCATGTATGTGTATCTCACCATAATGATGAGTGTTGCAGGGCCTATGAAGCTCCAGATGAAGTATGTATCCAGTCGCAGCCAGCAACTGCAAAGACAGATATAGAGGGAGACAGGGAGAAAGAGAGAGAGAGAGAGAGAGAGTGAACAAGAGGGAAAAACAGCAAGAGAGAGACATCATGCATGAGAAACACGGGGAGGAAGAACGGCGGAGGAAAGACGCATAGGGATTAAAAACATGCTCCAGTCCCAGATGGATGTAGGGTAGCAAGGATTTACCATCAGAAGACAGGGCATGCATCATACTTAAATACACACACACACACACACACACACACACACACACACGTACAAATAAGGTGAGTGAGGAAGAAAAAAAAGCAGTGCATTATGTGACATACAGTATATCAAATACATCCAGATAGAGGGAGGACAAAAGAGATTGGAGGGGATGCAAAAGCGAAAAAGAGAGGAAGGTGCTGCAGGATGAAGGAAATAGACTGCACACACAACTTAAACATACATCACACACAGAGGGGGAGACAGCGAGGGATGAACACCTGTGATAAATAAACCTTTACTTCCCCCCTTAGGGCACAGATATATGACACGGCCACATCCTGTGGTCGCAAAAATATGACATGGCTGCGTTCATTTGAATACTGAGTTATGGATGCAGCCCTCATACCAGGCTATTTATGGAGTCTGGAAATGGCTGTGGTGAGGTTAAAGGAGAGAGGGGACACACACACACACACACACACACACACACATCTACCTCGTGTGTGTAGATAGATATGTGTGTGTAGATAGATATAGATAGATAGACATATATATATATATATATATATATATATATATATATATATATATATGTCTATCTATCTATA
>JAOXYL010000061.1:17252348-17265496 GCA_028564955.1 Terapon puta
ATCTATCTATCTATGTGTATATATATATATATATATATATATATATATATACATATATATGTATATATATATATATATATATATATATGTATATTTATTTACACATAGACACGCATGCATTTACCTACACATGCTTGGACTCACATAACCACACACACACATTCATTTCTGACCACAAAGTTAGCATCAGTAATAAAAGACACACTGCTGTGTGCTAAATTATAACACCCCCAAACATCTTCACTCATCAACTGCAGCAAGCAAGGGAGGGGAAAAAAAATGTCCCCAAATGCCCTCTGCTGAGGTCAGACCCGATGGGTTGCAGAAAAAGGTGCCAGAGAAAAACCGCTGGAGCAAAATGGCCGACTGATTCATGACCAGCTGCTTTTGAATTATTAATCTTTCAATTTCCACCACATTAGAGAGCCCTCCATTATGGGTCCCTGCCTGTGTCACTGTATCCTCCATTAGGGCTCCTTTGCTAAGTCATAGCCACCTTCATTATGGGAGGTGAATGAGAGCCAGTGCCACTGGCTAATATGGGGGAGAATGGGGTGCGTTAAGTGACAAGGTGACACAGCAGGGATGGCAGATGATATTTCCAGAGGTTTTGTCTCAGTGTGTTATGTCAAACATGATAAGCGGCGCCATTTTCAAGGCTGGACTGATAAATGAGTCACATAACTTATTTTTCTGCTTTTAATGTAATGTACTTTGCCACAAAAAACCCAAAACCTTCTCCTACTCCACTTCCCTACCAAACCAGGAGGCATTGGGCCATGAAAAACAGAAGCACTGATTGTCTGCGTGAAATATTATCTTAAACTCCAGGAAAATATTCTTTTGGTGACATGAATCTTTTTACACCCTTGCTGATTTCAGTGCTTTCAGTGTTAAACCACAGCTATTGTTTCGAGACACATCTCCAAGTCTGTTGGCTAATGGCATGCAGTCTGATTATTCGTCCAGAGCTTGGCATTCAGACTCTCATGTTTTAATGATCATCCCACAATGAAATATTGATCTCAGCGGCATAAGAATTGGTGTGGCTTGACGGTTAAATGCTGCTAAATTCAACCCTTCTCCCTGACTTCAAACCTATGCGAGCTGATGTGCAGTTAGTGGGTCTCTGTGAGCTCCGAACTACAAAAGGCCCTCAAGAGCAGCGGAGAACGTTCGAGCATGTGAATCATTTAATAGTCCTGTAGGGTCCTGTCATTTTTCACTTTCTATATGGAGCCGCTCATTTATAAACAATGGGTGGGGCTTTTTTTCCCTCCTAGTAACAGTTTTTAAATGAAACGTCCACATTGTTAATGTCCTCTTCGTCCCTTATGATTTCATACGGCCACGGGATAAAGGAGAGGTCATGGACACGTATGCCCCACACATGACATGCACGTTATGCACATAATATTCATACGCACAGTATGAATAAAATGTTGGCTCCTTTTCAGTGTCCCACCATGAACGGAGTGGACTGGTCACGCATGTGAAAGCGTTATTATGTTCGCTGTGGTGTATTTGTAGGTGGCCTATTATGCATATACTTCATATGAATGAGATGCTGCCTTTTCTTGGATTCTCCCTGCGTCTCGGGTTGGACAAGTCAAGCATGCATGAATACGTTACCATGTGCTCTTAATGTATGTCCCCATCCCACTCACTGCTCTGAACTCCCTCCAGGGAAGCCAGCTTTTTTTTTTTTTTTTTTTAGCACACACACAAATGCAAACCAGTATGAAGGTTTGCACACCCTGACTGACTACTCCACCACTCCCTTCTCTATCCCTCCATTCTCACACTTGAGCCACTCCTTTTCTCCTTCAATCTGCTCCACTGTGCACCTCCTCCATCCATCCCACGCGTTAAATCCTTCCATATTCACACATTGTCGCTGCTGTGCTCATGCAGGCACTCTGTGGCCTGCCTGTCCCCCATACTTCCCTCCCCCCCCTCTTCCTTCTTCTTCTGTGCCTCTCTCCCCTCTCAACCTTTCTGTATTGACGCCTCAGAAGTGCCACAGCTTGTAGAGTCCACTGTGGCAGACGCAGCCAAAATGACAGCAGGCACTCCAACCTCCCTCCCTCCCCTCCCTCCCCCCGCCCCATCACCCATCCTTCCTTCACGGCACGCTCTCCGCGCCACCCCTCTATCCTTACACTCGGTCAGTGCCGTAGCTCCTGTAGTCCACTGCAGCCGAGACGGCCACTATGACAGCAGGCACTCCATATCCTGCCAGGTAGAAGTACTTAGTCCTGGAGTGTTCGCTCTCAAACACCTCTACCAGCATGATGTAGAGCTGCACCCCTTCCAGGAACATCCAGGTGAAGGCTGCCAAGAAGAAGAAATGGAGCAAGGCCGCGAAAACTGCACAGGCAATCTGGCGAGGGAAAGAGAAGACGGAGAGGATTTGAAAATACAGTAACACACGACACACAATAATGCTCAGGAACTATTTAATCTGGTGGACACTTACAATGATGAGTTAGAAAGTGGGGAGGAAAAAAAAAAACAAAAGAAAAAACACAAACACCGCCGGCGATAAGGGTATGAGTCAGAGAGTAATCATTTATCATATTCGCATAAAGAAGGAAATGTGAGGGATTAAAAGTTGGGCTGCCAATATTTGAGCAGACAGGCGAGGGAGAGGATAAGGCAAACAGAAATAGAGGGAACACACAACAATAGTGCAGTATAACAGCAATTACAGGTGACAGAATGACTCAAAATCACTTCAAGATACCAACATTAGCCGAGCCTCCTTCACTCCTCAGTCCGTGTCTACGTCTGCGAGTCATCTCGAAAGATAAGCGCGAAAACGTAAGTGACAAGTTGGTGCTGCAGCTTCTGCTGATTGACCACAGATGCGGCAAAAGCACTTTCAAAAAATGGTCTGAGAAAGATTGGGGGGGTGGGGGGCGTTGGTGGGGAAGACGAACAATTTGGCAACACTTGAAAATACAATATGAGTTTTGTCAATGCCAAGGATGAACAAACTGAGTGGAGCTGCCGCAAAAATGACTCAGCATCTTGGTATGAAAGAGACAAAGCGCACATAAAATTTGACAGATTTCACAATTTGGAGAAAAGGCAGCTGTAAAGTGAGTTTAGATACTGAATAGTTTGGGCATAATAGGAGTTTTTATGCTCTTTACTGAGCTGAAGTGTATGTTTTAAGTGGGCAACGAAATCAAAAATATGCTGCAATGTCTTTCACTTGGGTTCTGGCGTGATTGTAATTATCAAATATGAAATAGATGTAATCGCATTGGTACCCAGTAGTGGTTATGCATTCACACCCAGAGAGAACGAATGGCGTTTAAAGGACATTGTTAGTAGCCAGTGAATAGCGATGGGTGAAAGGGATGCAAAAGGGTTAGAGAAGCACATGATAAAATACTTCAGAAAACCTGTGAGAGGGTCTTGTAAATGCAAAGAGGAGAGACGGAGCGGCAAAGGATGCGCAGCAGTAAAAATGGAAGAGGGGTATCAAAGCTAAAACCACATTAACAATTTGGGCAATAGGATGGAAAGAAAAGAGAGGTGCTTAAGAAGAGAAGGCGGGGAGAGAATGAGCAGCGAGAGCTGGCCCGTCACGTTGGTGGCGATGTTCTAATCAAAAGAGTCACTCCTAAATCATTGAATGGGAGAGCTAACAGACAGACTTTTATAATGGAGGGGTTTGCAGCGAGAGACAATTACCTAATGTCTGAGAGACAATGAGTTTAGGGGGCGAGGGAGTCACTCATTTCCATTTCTAATGATCACACAGTGTAGCTTACACACACAAAGACACACACACATACACAGGTTTTAAAAAAAAAAAAAAAAAGTGGCTGCTTATGCAAAGTCATTTAGTTTTCCTGCTGGAATTACTGGCTTAACCGGCTGCGAGCTAAGTGAAGGCGAGGGTGTTAATAGAGGTCACGAATAGTCACCGGTAATTAACGGGAGAGGGGCAACGCGCAAATAAAGCGGCGCGCATTTACATACAAAGAAACATGATCCCTCCCACACAGACGCAGGCTAACACGCGAACAATCAATGTCAAAACACGGCGTCATCAAATTTGCTTTGTCTCATTGTTCGCGGCGAGGATGCGCTCTCGCCGAACGCTCGGCGGGACGCAGAGGCCCGAGGCTGCTCAGAGGCTCCTTGAATACTACGGAGGAGATAAAGGATACAGCCCTGAGCCCTTCTTCCCCACAGACATGCACACCGTGATGACTCAAACAGCTCGCAGACAAAGAAAACACAGGTTAGCTCGCAGTAAGATGCCCACAGTGTCCGAAACAGCGTTGTGTGCATGCGTGCAAAACGCTGTGATGCACACATCGAGGGTCCTACAGTATATGCTGATGATCATTTCAGAATCTAACCCATGCAATTTTTGTGTAGGAGCTCACATCCAAGTAAGGTTTAAAGTCCTAATCCATGATTGGCGTATTGAATGCGGACCATATGGATTATGCAGCATGGGCTGTGACTGGAATGCAGACCATGTGGAGCCCGGTGGTCGAGCCAAAACTGCGCTGTGAAGGATGGAGCTAGATATCGGTCAGTTCCACGAAATGTAAAAATTGCTTTGCATGTCGCAGCTAAGCGATTGAAAGAACTCCTCCACGCGCCGAATACCACAGTCGAAGACGAACGAGTGGAAACAGTCCCGTTTGTTAGTGAGTGTGAATTTTTCCTTACGTGGAGCAAAGTTCAACCAACCTCCGCAGTCTCCGTGCCCATGTACATACACAAGATGAGCTTAGTTGGCTCAACAAACTTACACCTCAAGCTGTTAGCTAACAAATGGGTTTGTTCATTACAGGGGTCAAGCAGGTCTTTTTTTCCCACATAGCTGCGGATGTTTTTATTCTTCGTGCTCATCTTTAGCCGTGAGTCGCAAATAGCTGAGCACATTCCCACACGAGCGGTGGAGGTTATGCTTCATTAACCGTAATAGAAAGTCCCAAACTGGGAATGTTTGCGTAGCGGGAGTGAAAAACAGAAAGCCCTATTTAGCCCTATTTGCACAAGCATCAGTGGCTACAGAGAGTAACGCCAGTGTTAGAATCACTTTGAACAACATTTCAACCATCTAGAGTCCACTTGAGTTAGTCAACCTGCGCCTCTGAAGAAGACATCGCTGAAGTTTGGCCATCACTGATGACCGCTGTGACGATGGAGTTGCAGAGCATGCTGCGTTCATGGGCCAATTTAAACTTAAATGCATCTCTAAAGCACAAGGATTGTTGCACAATATGTTACTTGACATTTTGATGCGCACAATGACATACAGCCAATTCAGACTGACACATTGACCCTGAATTAACCCCGCAGTTGTTCTGAATGTCAACATACATTATGTGGCCTGGCCTGACCCCTGCTCATAAGACATGTACAACATGGTATAATACATAGCTTTTCTCGAGTTAAGTTTCCATAGTAACGATTGCAATTCTCTTGTGAAATTTCTATGAACTCATCCTGCACTATAAACCTGTATATTACATATTGTCATCTTTTACAATAAGTTACAAACATAAATTCTTCTCCTCTCAATCTCAGAGACACTTGAACACGTATGACTGCATACCATCAACTTTTTATAGGGCGACCAAATAAAGAAAATGATGCCACTTTGCCTGCACTTTCATGATCAATATCCAGAAGAGGTATTGGAAAATCACTTTTTTGTGCAAGAATTGAGTCCACAGATCTGTTACTCACACAAGCCTGGGTTTACACAAGATTATTTTACAGTTTAGCAGCAGTTTACCTGACAGCACTCTTATAGGAATGGCCAAATGCAAGGTGAACCCATATTCACGATCCTGCCTCATATGGGCTTTATTTGTGAGAGTTTTATTGTTTTACAAACATCCTCCTCACAACCGCAGGATTCCCAGGCAAAAGAGACTGACTACTGCTAACGTAGCCTGAGGGGGGGAATGAGCAACTGGAGACTGAGGCATGGCACAAACATCAGCCAAAGCTAAAACAAAGCTAATACACAAGTTTTAATGCATTTTAGTCAGTAAGCAAGTGTGTGCAATATGCACTTTTGCATCGTGAATAATTTCTGTCCCAACTGGGAACAGACCAAAGGGCAGACACGTCTTTTTTAAGTTAATTTACCATTCAAAGAGTATAAAACTGTTTTAGCAGCCGAATGTTTTGGACTTTTTTGTCTTGGTTGACAGTCTCTTCTGAGTTAACCACAAAGTCTAACGCAATTAATCTCAGGATGGTTGTAGCACTCTGTACAGTAATGATGCCGTGGCAAACGGGGGAGCAGTACAAACAATGGCAGTGAACTTTGTTTCCGCTTGTTGTTCTTTTCCCAATTCACAAGCAAAGAAAGTTGCATAATCCAGGCTGGTCTGAGTACACAAATATGGTTTGTTTAACAGCCATCCAGAAAAATATCTGTTTTCGATTTATTCTGGGAAGGCCGCACGTACCAAATCTGCTGTTTCTTATTCACGCAGCGGCAATGTGGTCAGCCACACACAGCAAGTTAGTAAACATTTCACAATTCACTCTGCCAACAATGCAGTACGATCAGCGGCATCGGTCAGCGGACGGTTATGCCAAGCCTGCATCAACGCGGCATGAATAAGAAAATTTGGAAGTGCCCGCCTTCGTGAAAGACTTGTTTTCATTTATCGATTTCATCTCCTTTGATAATGACGGACTGTCTGGATCGTAAATACGTGCTCTACACTGCATACACACATACATACAAAGGTAATCCCACCCATCTCACCGGCTGATCGGCCCTGTTGATCCCAACCAGGAATAATGACTCAGCGATGAAGAGGCTGATGCAGAGGTTCTTATGGATGGTGTTGCGGTCGCTCTGCAGCCCGCGGAAGAAGCAAAAGGTGAAGATGCAGATGAGCAGGCAAACCAGCGACAACAGGATCCCGACCCACGTGATGACGTCCAGGAGCAGGTCGTGCATGCTGTCTGCTTTCTGTGGGGGAAAAAAAAAAAAAAGATAGACAAGCTTCAGTGTATTATTTAATCACCCATGGCTACTACATGCTATGTTTATCCTCCGTTTGCGAAAAGAAAACATACATGAGTCACACTAACATGAAACATACTGTAGGAGCAGACACACAACCCCCGCCCGCCCCCTCCCCCTGACTGATGTGAGCCCGGCTGTGTGTCGCTGAGCGTTCAGGGCCACAGCGTTACGCTGCGTTGCACAGGTGTGCTGGCTCTATCCATCAGTGTCCTGCAACCTGGCAGGCAGAGCAATGTTCAACATAGCACCGCTGTGATGGATCTACTGCTCAAACCCTCACACTGTGTTCACAAAGGGCTGCCAAGCTAGCTCTGACCATGACCCCTTTAGAAGTAACACACATCCTCTGGCCCGGAGGGAGAGACTGGGTGTCACACAATATCCAGAGTTACAAGAGCCGATTTGCGAGAGGGAAGTTGGACTTAACGTAACAAAAGAGGGAGACAAAAAGTACTTATCCCACACGCACGCGGGACAATAAGGTTTTTATCCGCCGCCCACAGTGGCTCACAGATACCAAAATAATGGGTCACTTTCATTTTTTTTTGATCAGTCAAATATTGGTTTTGCAATGAAAGGGGGCCAGCGGTTTTTGATTCTGCATGTCTCTATGGTAAATTAAAATGCATCTGTTTTGGTGATCCAGAACTCCACAGTCTGAATGTTTGAAGTGCGTATTTTTTCCTGTCAAACCCATGTCATCATATGGCTTGACGAATCAATTGTAAAATTTCTCCTGCCAAGTATGATTACTCAGAGCTGGAGAGTTATAATCTATTTTCCAGATGTTGTGGCCTCCTTCTCTTCGCTCCCTCCTCCTCCCGCCTGCTGCCTTTTTTTTTCTTTTTCTTTTTTTTTTTTTTTTAAGAATCTGTCTGACCAGCTTTGCCAGCCACTGCTAATCAAATGATGAATAACTGACCCTTTGATCATGCCCGTCCTTCCCTGGCAGGCGCCGCAGAATAAACGCCTACCTTGACCTCCACGTGGGCCATGAGCACTGCAAAGCTGGTGAGGTGTGTGCAGGAGCAGCTGGTGTGTGTGCGGTTGGTGGCCAGCAGACGACAGTCCTGTGTAGACCAGAATCCCGTCATGGTGCGCTTGGAGTAGCTCCAGAATGAACAGTTGGGATTGAAGTTCTCTTCCGAATGCTGGGGGGCAAGGGAGGAGGAGGAGGAGGAGGAAGGAGAGAGAGAGTGTGAGAGAAATTGAGACCAAGAGGAAGAAATTGAGAGAGGGACAAAAAAGAGGAGGGGTGTGGGGGGGGGAGCAGGGAGACGGAGAACAGATACTTAGTCATGGGGAGGTGGGAGGTAGAAACATGGAGTGGTGGGAGAGCCAAAAAAAAGTGAGAAAAACGGTGGGAGGAATTGGTGGAGAAAAAAAAAAAAGGGAGGGAGAGGAAGGAACACAGAGAGGGAGTCAAGCACACACAACAACAAAACAACAAACAGAAGGGACCGAATGAGAGAGCGCAGCAACAAATAAACACAGAGCCATGGCAGGAGGTGACAGTGCTGCGTCCGCGCTTGTTGTGTGAGATACTGGAGTGTAGGAGCTGCTTGTGTTGTGTAAACTGATGGAGCCGTGTGTGTGTTGGGTTTGTAAAGTTACAGTGCTCTCAAAATGAGCAAGTGAAACAGTGAGGATTTTTCTGCTGCCAACGAGCTGGATCACTAACTGGATCGCCGCTCGCTCGCCCAAGGTGGAAGTGTTGCAGTGACCGCCACCACTCATTTAGCGTTAAGCAAAGCGGGATTAGACCCTAATTCACTGGATAACTTCTGTTAATCCCAGAGCCGTTCTGTAGTCTGGGACAAATCAATGTTGGTCGGGTCGCAACTTGTCGAAGCAATTCAAAAGTCAATTCAAATTCAAATTGCAAGTCTGACTTGAATGTGTTTGCTTCTAAGTGTTTGGTAAAGTTTCTGGGATGTCAAGAATAAAGTCCTCATTTTTCATACATATTTATGTATATATATACATACACACATATATATATATATATATATATATATATGTATATGTATACACATATATATATATGTATATATATATATATATATATACATATAGAATCTGTATATGTATATAAACAGTTGTTTTTACTTATCCACTATTCTATATTTTCTCATTGTCAACAAATCCCACAAAAAAACAAAAAAACAAAACCGCATTAGTTCTCAAGTTTCTCAGTACTTTCCAACTTCCCCAGTCTGCCTGTGGCACTCAGGCCGGCTCCCAGTCGCTCTTAATGAAGACGAAAATCTTTAAAAATACACAAATGTGTAGTTTCCCTTTTAAAAAGGGCAGAAGCAGCGGCGGGACACTGTAGACTTTAGCAAACATTACTCAAAAAGGAGTAAATAGCACATTTGAAGGGACTATTTTCAGCTGTAGATTAACACACATTTAATGCTCTAGTAAGTATTTATAGTACCAGAACTATACAAGTGAAATGGAATCAAAATAAACTACAGACCCATGTTCAGTCTAATAAAGGAACCAGGGCAACAGTGTGGCTCATTTCTGTCAAGTTTTTGGATGACAATGAAAAATGAACGGAGGAATAAAACATGTCAAGTTTCACACAGAAGTAAGATTGGTTACTTTTATTGGGATTTGTATATATAGATATGAAAAGTATAGAACATCACCAGACTTGACCTTACAAAAGAGAGTCACCACCTTGCACCTTTCTTACCTGCAGGTGTTTGACAGTGAAGACCACTGGTTCAGACAGGTACACCTTATTGCTCTCCTTGTTAATGGATGCCGTGATGACGGGGGAGTTGACGATAACGGAGTAATTAGGGTAGACGGCCTCGCTGCTCAATCTCACGCTCGCATTCTCTGTGGACAAGTAGGAACCCAAGTTCCTGTACAGGACAAAGGCCATCCTGATCTCACCTGTGAGAAGATACAAGGGAACACGGAGGAGGCGCACTCGATAATTGTTGGCTTAAACCGCGATGACAGAAATAGACAGAGGATGTGAGAAAGAGCGAGACATTGCAAGTGGGAAAAAAAAAACATTGCAAGTGGGTTAGAGGGAGAGAGAGAGAGAGAGAGAGAGAGAGAGAGAGAGAGGTCGTGGACCTCATAGTGAGAGGAAGAGAGAATGTGAGATTTCTCTTCTACCGTTTCTGCCGTGCTGTTTGAGAGTGCTGGCTGACAGCTGAATGGAGTTTCCATGTAGTTCTGACTGAGGGAATGTCAGGTCTGCAAGGTTCCCATCCGTGCTCAGCCGGGCCACTTCCAACTCTGTAACACACACACACGCACGCACGCACATACAAACACACACACACCCTAATGTCAAGTCATAGCAAAGCATGTTACATCAGGTTTGTTTTGCAGCCTCTTGTAATAACCATGTTTTCTCACTAAGTGCTTCGCAACCGAGCTCAGGCATGAATCCTGAAACAGTTTCTATCTTCCTCTAAACAAAGAAATGAAAAAAAAAAGAAGCTGACATGCATCAAAGTGAAATAACTTGGTTTTTATTCTAAAAAAAGGCAACGATGTCTCCAGGCAACTGGTCCGACACATCGAGGTAGATAATCCAGCCTCTCTCTCGCATTGTGGGAATCTAATTTCACCATCCAGGTTCGTTAGCGCACTCATGATTACGGCCGTGTAATGTATTAGATAAAGTGCCTAATTAAGAACTAATTATACCTTTGGTGTATCGCTACCTTGTGCTTCTGAGTGATCTGGTGATTCAGACGCTGCTTTCATGGCGAAAGCAGCCTCTCTGATCATATAAACAACACAAGGACGCGCTCGGTTGGAAACGAGAGTGGGAAAAGAGGTGGAGGTAAAGAGAGGAGGGCGAAAGGAAAGGAAGCTGAGGAGGTCAGGGAGAGGTGCGGGAAAGAGATCCAAAAAAAATAAGGAAATAATAATAAGCGAGGAGCAGAATGGAACGAGAGATGTAAAATGAAAGGATAAGTTGGGAGAAGAAGACTAAAGTGGCGATAGGTGGAGGGAAAACTATGTTCTCTCACGGAGCACAAAGGATAGGGCACAAAAGGCAACAGATACTAAGGTCTGAAAGGGAGGAAATGGAGGCAGTGTGAGGCAGGCAGACATAAACACAGACACTGATATGCAAATACTGGCAAAAAGAAAGAGAAACACTGGTTAAGTGTTCCTCACTTGCCAAACTAAACATTCAAGATATGTACGCACACACACACACACACACACGCACATACATGTACACACACGTCCACACCCACACACAGCGGCGGGGTATCAAAACACGCTGAGTCTAATCTAATTAAAGCATCCTTGTCATGACAATCCTCCTCCTAAGAAACACACTTGTTCATTATCGTTATCACACACGCACGCTGTTACCGCTGTGTTATCCCTTCAAATCACTGTTTTGGTTCTAATAATAACACTATTTATTCATCTGCCTAATGCCGCGCCGCATAGTCTCTCACACACACACAATCTAACACAATAATATCACCTACAGTAGCTGCGGTGGCTTCTTTAAAATGCGTCACTCAAATAATTTATTCCTGTCGCTCACTCTGCTCTGACAGACTTAAAAAAGTGCGGCGGGGACGAGCGGAGAGGGAGGAGACGGGGGGAGAGAGAGAGAGAGAGAGGGTGAGGGAAGTGAGGATGGGAGAAGAGAAAGAGAGATGAGAGGCGGTATCAGGCCGGTTATGAATAAAGGGAAGAGATAATCACGGTGGATCTGCCCACTGGATTAGCTGGGAGGGAAGATTAACGGCACAAAAAGGAGAGGAATGCGGAGACCAAATTTTCCACAAAAAGATGATTTCCTGTTTTAAGTTCTTCGGAGATGTGCTAGCCTACATCTCGGCGGCTGTTTATGTAACTGTGTTCGCGGAGGGGGGGGGGAGGAGGGGAATCGGAAGAGATGCGAGGCCTTAAATTACATAAGGTGAAATTGTGTAGGATGGCTGTCGCTGGATGAATGAACTGCTGAACTCCGGCGGGACCTCTCCACAAAGTCGTGTTTGCCCGGGCGTACTCTCTGTGGAATGTCTCCGCCGCCTGTCTGCGAAATGTTATGATGTTTCCGCCGCATCATGTGACTTAGATGGCTGTGATTTCATTGTGCAGTGATGTGGCAGTGAGCAAAAAAAAAAAAAAAAAAACCCTCAGAGCATGTTTTGACATTCCACCACAACCATCGCCCCTCGAGCGCGCACTCATCCAGTCTTCCTCTTCATCGCCCTCTGTTTCCTCTCTTCTCCCCGCTCCTCCTCCACGACTTTTCATCTCTGACTGAGTAACACAACATGGGCCCGGCGAATCCTTGTAATGGAGGGGGGGGTTGATGTGTAGGAAAATTTGAAATATCAAATCAAAAAAGGGGAGTAAACAGGAGGATAATCAAGGGAAGCGTAAGTGAGTGCAACTCGCCGGGCCGGGGCGCAGATGAAACGATGGCTCACAGATATATCATCATCTAAAGGCACGGAAAGCAAAGAGGGTTTTTGCTCTCCAGCAATTCAGCCTTTTGCCGCGGCCCAATGATGAGAGGATCAGTGAGAGAAGATGAGAAGAGACGGTGGAAGGAGGAGACGGAGAGAGGAGAGGGGAGTGATGTGCACGGCGCCATAATAACTAGCTTTGTTCTGCTTTGTCAATGCCGCCTACATGTGGAGGGAAGAAAATGTGGGGAAAAATAAATAAATAAAAATTATTGTCTCTGGCAAACAATTCATCCCTGCCTCAGAGGCCTCAAGGCCAGCCTTTTTTTTTTTCTTCTCCACACTTCGTTAGATGAGGACGGGTCTCTGTGGATTTGACCCTTCGAAGCCTCTCACGCAACAACCTGGACCTCTTCATCGTGACCTCTTTTCGACAGCTTTACAAGTCCGCTCCGCATAAACTGTGTGTGTGTGTGTGTGTGTGTGTGTACAAAGTGTTGATCCAGCAGTGCAACAACCTCTTTATTAGCTCTTGACAGAGTTATGAATTCTTCTTTTATTCCCTTTTGCTTAAATGTTTGATATAGTTATTAAGGTAAACATTAACATATATATATCCATATATATATATATATATATATATATATATATATATATATATATATATATATATATATATATTTTTTTTTAAA
>JAOXYL010000061.1:17318825-17333145 GCA_028564955.1 Terapon puta
CACAGGGGAGAGAAGGAAACATACAGACAACCTACTGGGGCGGCATCTGCACAAGTGTGTGTGTGTGTGTGTGTGTGAAGGAAGTGAGAGAGGGATATAAATGTGCACTGGAATAAGACAGAGGATGTGTTTAAATGAACAAGAGTAAGTGAGTTAAGTGTTTCCTTGGTTTTGCAGCTGCAGTGTCTCTGGCAAGAGCTTGGGTGTGTGGGGGTGGATAAGGAGTTGGAGCAGTACACTTATTTATTAAGTTTGCATTTGTGTGCATAGAAAGTCAATCTGAACATGTAGAATCAGACTTTATGGTGAATCACTGCATTAAAAATTAAGTGCAGACATGCCTGCAAGCATGGGAATCATCCTGGACGAGTGGCGTGGCTCAGATCACACCAGTTTGGGCAACCCCTGAAGTTGCCCAATGCCCCACCCCCCTCGGATCCACGTGCTCCACTTTTGTTCTACAGTTTCTGTCTTCAAAATCAAACTGCCTCAGGAATTGATTTACCATGTGTGCACACAATATTTACTGCATGTATAACAACTGTTTGTCCTGGGAGAGACAGAGTCAGACACTGTCACACTTCCTGGAGTTTCTTCCATTGTGATCTGAGAATTGAGCTTCAGAAATAAAATTGACTTGATTTGGTTATTTACACCTGTGCTTTTCCTACACTGACATAGCAAAAAAAAAATCTCTCTGCAGCCTCACTTCACTGTAGTTGTAGTTTCCAGGGAAACTGCTCAGCTAAATGTGGATGGTAAAGAGATACTACCAAACCATAGGCCGTCTATATCATGAACCACGGAGTATTACTTTCCGTTTCAACATGAGTTAAACTTATGGGATATTTGACTGAGTAGTAACCGTTGAGCTGGAATGCAATTAGTCTTTCAACAAGTAATACGTAATGAGCAAACGATAGCCCACGCTTGTTCCTAACATTTTGTCCATCCTATTCTTTGCATTGTGGAGTAAAACTATTAGAAACTCTGTACAGCACCACTAAAATCTGCTTGAAAAAAAGCAGCCTGTGTGACACAGCTTAAAAAGAGGAGTTACAGAGGTCAGGGCTGCTTGACACCGTCTTGGATGTAAAATGTCTGGTTCTGCAGGGTGCCCTCTTGCATCTTACCAATGGCGATGGGAGCAAACAAGGTCGAGACGAAGAGCAGGCATCTGGTCCACATGACGTCCGAGGTTGACCTGGAAGCAGATATGGTGGTACGTCCTGCTGAGCCCAGACGGTCTTGTGGCGAGCTGTTTCTCTCACAGCTCAGTGTTCCTGACACCATACAGGCCTGCAAATTGACACACAGAGGGGATTTGTTCACTTGGGTGCCACAAGCAAATAAGTTGCCTTATCTCTCTGCTGTATGTCACAGATAAACTCTACACACCATTATATATAAACATATCATGCTCTCTGTATAAAACACAGACTGTACTTTTCCCTCTAAAATCCCCCGGCTGCTGATGCATGCACCAAAAGCAACCATTAGACCCCCAATCATCCTATTCTATTTGCGAGTAAACTGTGAATTTTTGCTATTTTTTTTAAACATCAAAAGCACTGATTTATTAACAGTTAACCAAGCGCAGCAGCAGTCTCGAAAATTGCATCTGTAAAAGGTTCTCTTTCAAACGGCAAATCAGCCTCCTCATCATTACTGATAGCCTGCTTAGACAACAAAGAGTTATTAGGCTTACAGAGTTTATGCAGCAGGGGAAAAGATTTCTCTGACGTCCTATTACTTGTTTACTTATGGCAGATTGATGTTTTAACAAACAGCACTTTACTGGGGTCAATGCAGCTTCCTGTGGACATGTCACATTGGGCTAGACAGTAATCAATAATTATCTTAAACGATGCCGAGAGAAATACACAGGGCACGGAATGATTAAGAAGCACAGGAGTAATTCATGTGGTTATAGAGACACGACAGCAACACGGAATGGAGGAACTTTTTATTTGAAGAATATGTAGCACACCAGGAAAGGTAAATACAGAGGAGGGTAATTGTTTTGTGTATTTGGGGTGCTTTGTATATATAATGCATGTATACACACTTGCCATGGTGGATGGCAAACACTGTGCATTATGCAACTCACAATATCTGAGGAACCACTTTTAATTCCACAGGCACTTTGTTTGAGACACAACAGAGAAGTTCATTCATCATTAAGTTCTTCTCATAGGGTCTTTTTATTGTCTTTAGAGGCTCGAATTATCTCACATTATGCCGTAACTGTTTGTAGAGGACTCGAGAGCCGTTCATGTTTTTGTAGCTCATTTGCAGCTCCAACGCAGCTGGAGTAAAAATGGGATGACGCTGACAATGAAATGCTGACAAGAGCAGGAAAAAAAAAAGTGTGCAAGTGCATATTTCACAAGACAACGGGCCATATGCCGAGAAATCCATGAACAACAAATCTGTGAAGGAAATGCAAGACTAAATGCTAAATGTTGGCCTTGCAGAAAAAATTGGGGGAAAAAAACACAATAAAATGATTCTTAATGTTTGCATAATGATGCTGCTGTCTGTGTTCAGGATTCACTTCACTTGCAATTCCACATCAGCATCAAAGTGTGAAATGTATTGATGTTCCAATCTAATTGTTCATTTCATGGTCTATCAGCGATAAACAATTAATAAGAGGATGGTCTCTGAGATTAGTTATAGCAGTGACAGAATTGCGAGCATCATTTCACCATCTTTTTTTCCCCCAAACTGATTAAGCTGACCAGCATTGTTCAATCACTTGCTCACTCAACTGCTCGCTCATCCAGCTCAATCGCTCTTTTTTTTGCACTGCCAAATACACTTTTTAATCACAAAAACAGGGTATTTACCGGCTTCCTTGACTTAAAAGACTTGATTTAGTTTTTTTTTTCCGGCAGAAGGGCCATTGCATTACTCAAGTCACTGATGTCAAATAAACATTATTTTTTCATGGGAGCAGTTCAGAGGTAAAAGCAGCCCCATTTTGTACCTAAATTTTCATTTTTCTCAAGGGAGCCCATATCCAACTCTAAATAAACTGGTATGTAGAGTGTGTGTGTGTGTGTGTGTGTGTGTGTGTGTGTGTGTGTGTGTGTGTGTGTGTATGTGTCTGACTGAGAGAGAGAGACAGAGAGAGAGAGAGAGAGAGAGAGAGAGAGAGAGAGAGAGAGAGAAAGAGAGACAGAGACCGAGAGAGAGACTGCAGAAATTTGCGACAGCCGGGGACAGATGGAGTAAAGCAGACAGCCAGAGCCATGGGAAATACATCATGTGTAACAGAGACTATTGATCAGTGTGACCATATCATTTTGGCCCAGCAGAGACTAAGACAATAGCCAGCTATCTCCGTCATGCCATGCTGAGACGGCAAATAGCTGCTTTGGCACAGTCTCTCCCTTAGATATATTTGGATATCCACAACTATGGTTGTAAGAATACCATATTTTTATTTGTATTTTTTTTTTATTTATATTCACTGTCACAATGACAGAGACCTTTCTGTAACCACCAGAGACGAGCTACATATGCATAATGCATCTTCTGAACATCTACAATGACAAAAAGCCTCATGCTGCAGAGAGGACAGATAGACAGATATACCCAGAGGCACATGTTCACTGCAGAATCTGAATCTCTGGGAACAGACCCATACCAGAGACACACAGTACGATAAGAGGCTGTGTAGTCATCTGGGCTTCTGGGGTAGTCTGTTCTTTGTAGGGATGTCAAAATAAATCCTTGAAATTGAAAATTCGTTTAAAATTACTCCTTAAAAAGAGACTGAAATGGATTTTAGCAAAGTTGGAACAGTTGTAGAGAAAAATTCTATTTGCATTCCAGCGTAAAATAGTGAATAATGGGAAATGTATTTCGATTAACTGGAGGCTAATTTTTTGTTCATGTTCTGATTACAACTTTGGATGAACAGACACACATCTATATGATTATGAAATCCATACATCTAATATACTATTCTTTATGTGATTTGTCATTAACCAGGTTGGACTTTCAAAATGATTCAGTGGTGAAAATGGCAGCATATGTTTGTTACACAAATCAAGACAGCAGAAAGAAAAGCAGAGGTAAGAATCAGGCTTAAATCCCAAATCCATCCACTTTGGACCATATCACGCTTACACAAAACAACCCGGTATGCTGGACTCACAAACACACTGTTGCAGCGATTTCGTATCCGCTAATAGTTCCTGACAAATCCATGATGGCACCAAAGTGATAGAATCACAATAGACTCCCGTGCCTTATTCTTTCCCCCCGCTTAAACAACTCAACAAGCTGCCCCATTTTGATTGATTGGTCCCTAACGCGGTTGAACATGAGCAATCTGACCAGCTGTCCCCAGCTAGACACGGGAGGCACACACTGACATATGGCTGGACGCCACCAGCCACAGCATTCCACTGTTCCATAATTCAAAAGTTACTCCATCACCCCGTATGCTCCGCCACCATGTCACCCATCAGTTAATTAACCCTCTCCTTTCCACCAGGCTCACGGCGCCTTTGCAGACAATGGTGGCGTGACGGCCTTGAGCAGTCCAGGACTAATCTAAACTCAAATCACTCGAGTTATGTTCATAATTTAGCAGGGCTGCGTACTCCCATATGCTCAGCTAATGACGTAAAAGTGTGTTCAATCTACAGAGTGCACCATGCACAGACACTCAGGATCGCCCAAAGCATTGCCCCGATTCTCTCACCTGTTTCCTTTCGTTATATTAATGTTCTGATTGGTTAATATATTATGAATAAACAGGCAGTGATGGTGCTAATCATCAGAACATATGTGATGTGTTTACACCCCGTATTCATCAGTTGATTGTGCGCATAAGGTTTGGCAATCATCATATGCCCCGTCTGATCCCACTCACTGTTAAAGTGATGAAATAATCGAGCCGTATATTTTAAAATGAACTCAATATTTCCTATCTTGAGCTAGTTATATCTCACTGGAGACCCTCCCTGGCAGCTAGGCAGCATCTGCATAGAACCGAGCAAAACATCAACTAATAAGCAGGATCAGACCAAAACAAATAGCCGTCCCTGGATCCAAGTCCTTTTGCGTTACCTGCTGTTTCCATCCATCTCTCACCCAGCTGTATCTGCGCAGTAGGTGTCTATTAATTATCCCAGTAAAATAAACATCCGCTGCATCTTTGTTCCTTGCAGACTGTTTTCCACCAAACTTTCTAGTATATACTATAATTCGAAACGTATGTAACAAAAAGTAGATTCACAGTTCACATTAGGGGAGTGCGCTCTTGTTAAATAGGGTTAATTATTCCTCAACAACAACCTATTATTTAGTGTACCACTAGGACAATGTGCTACCCGACGGTTTAGCATGCTTAAGTGTGCTATATTTTCCTGCCCTGAATCTTCATTTCCAACAGGGTCGGCATTAACAGAACTGTTGCCGGGGCCACTACATTGCATGCATCCATGAACTAATTGATGTTGGGCTGATTCTGTGCACTGAGGCAGTCTGACCCTATGTGAGTCTGTGTGTGTGTATGGTACGGTCCCCTAACGAGAGTCCTGCCTGTCGCAGCACTCCTCATTCGGGGATTCTCTCTTTCGCTAATGAGTGCTGACCGGATTGGGCTACCTTGTCAACGCACATCACGCGCGCATACACGTGCACGCGTCTCACACACACACACACACATTTACACACAGACACACACACGCATGCTTATCACTAGGAGACCAGATGCCCTTCTCCCTCAGCCTCCAGGCAGTGTCTCAAATGTGTCCATGCAGCGTTTGTAGTCTGCCCCGTGCGTATGCCTAAAAGAATACCTTGTGGACCTGTATGAGAGTCACAAATAAAGAGACGCTGTACAACGGCAACAAATTCTAGTATTTTGTAGTCCATATGCAACTGAATTTACATGTTCTCCCTAATTAGAGTAGAAGCAAACAAGACGGGATTCGCCGCTGTGACAGTTTTCAAGGAAAACATGCCCATCATGAGTTATAAAATTAATTAGTTGTTAAAATATTTGTTGATGTAGCGCACTCAGAACAGGCATTAACGTTTGTCCAAAACATAATAATACATATACAATCAAATTACATACGTGCATATATGCCCATGCAATTTTGTTGTGCAGTGGGCCGTAACTGAACAGCAAGAAACCCTGCGACATGTGCATTATTTTCTCCCCTGCCATTTTTCTTCATTTAGTTTTTTCTTCACCTGTTCTTTTCTTCCCTCTCTTTAGTCTCTTCAGTTGTTCGTTCTTTGCTCTATTGGAGAGAAGTCTGAGCGGAACAAAGCTCGGGGGGCCATGCACCGTGTTCAGTAAAATGGCATGTGTCCGCCAAGCTACGGTAAATTACCTCCAGTTGGCTTGCTAGGGTAGGTTTAACCACTATGGACCATTTCTGTGTGTGTGCGTGTGTGTGTGTATGTGTGCAATAGAGAGGGTTGGAATGAGGTTGTGTGGGTGACAGAGTGTGAGTGGGTATGGGTAGTGTGGCAAATTATCATCAGTGCAGGTAGACAAGCTGGGAGAATTTTGATTAGAGTGACCAAAGATACACACACACATGCACAAACACACACAAACACACACACACACACACACACACACACTCAGGTAGCTAATTTGGTGGTGTGGAGCTGAAAAGATGACTAATCAGGATAGGACCTGGTGGGAGTCTGGCCTGTGGCCTATAATGAGAGCCATAAGACACAATCACACACATGCACATGCAACATGTACATAATTCATATCACGTATGCACATTACAAACACACACACACACACATAGACACACACACACTCACACACAACATACAGAGACACACTCAAACCATCATTAGTGATTTTGAACAGAAGGCCCGCCCTCATAATTCCCCTCTGCTGATGAAGCCTAAGATACTGATTAGCGGCGAGTGGCCCCTGAGTGTGACCGGAGGCTCAGGGAAAAACATACTGTCAACTCCCCGTAGTATGAATGTCTTGATATGTCGGCCACAACACGTATGCATACTGTTGCATGTGCTGGGGTGTTTTAGGAAGGGGGGAGTTCACGTTCAAGCCCCCTCGGACCACATTAAAATCACAATTAATAATGAGTCAATGTCACATGTTTGTGCTGACCAAATCTTAATTCGGCGAGACAAACAGTCATGTCAGCTTGTATCTCTCATTTTGAATCTATACATTCGGCTGGTACAGCCAGATGTAGAGTGGCTGCTCCCAGTGGCTATTTTCTAACATGTACAGTATGTGCACACAGGCGAGTGCACACGTGTGTGTGTGTGTGTTTATGTATGTGAGAGTATATGGGTGAGGGGCCAGTTCACTGTAGGAATGTGTACGATTGTCATCGTGCCCCGAAGACAAGTGGCCTGGCTGGCAATTTATTTTGTACAGTGCTGGTTGTAAATCCTTTGTGTGGCTTCACAGCAAAGAACTGCAGAGTGCTGGAGTGCAGCCTTAAAGGTATAGGTCACCCCCACATCACTGTGACATGTTTTGGTCTCAATTTGAAGGTCTCAGTGAAAAATGTATGGCACCAGTTTAGTACTGCCCAGATATTTGTAGTATAATGGCTGATTTTTGTAATCACCCTATTTGTTGAGTTAAAAAAAAATCTGATCAAAGCATTTATTCTATTTCAACATGTTATGTATGATCGGGGATAATGGGTTGCGACAGAGCAGAGCAGGGATGGCCTCCTGAGCGTTTTCATTTTAAAGAGATCTATCCCTTTAAAATCATTTCCACACTAAAATAGTTCAAAGCTCTGGGCTGAGCACCTCATCCTCTCCCTCCATGTTAGACATTCTATGCCCGTCAGAAAATTGCGTCTGGGGAGGCTCCGGCTTTGACCGGACCACTGCTGTTTCCGCATGGCTGCCTCTGGCTGCTCTGAGGACGCTCCCAGAAATCCGATGCACCAAAACCACCCTGAAAATCCACCGCCGACGACCTCGTCTGTAAGGCACTGCCGTTTTGATTCCTCACCGCCTGGCGGCTAGACACCATGCTCTGTTCTGCTCTGAACTTTCTAATGCTCCAGTCTAATCAACTCTACGCTCCCTCCCTCCCTCATGAGACAAGATGGGCTAAGGCGAAGATGTGCAAGGGAGAACGGAGTGAGGAGGAGAAGCAGAGGAGAGGGGAGGGGTGGGGGGAGGAAAGGACATGGAGGATATGAGGATGGGGGAGATGAAGGAGGAGATACACGAGTTAGGTCAGGAAGGAAAGAGGCTGAGGATGATAGAGATGGAAAGATGGGATAAAAGAGGAGTTACAGAGGGATGGAGACAGAGGGATGAAGACAGGGAGGATGGAGGGAGGCAGCGGGAGGGAGAGGGAGTGCCAAAAGCGATCAGAATGAGCCGAGAAGAATCTTAAAGCAAGTTAATAACCCAAGGCATTTATCTTTTTTCCTCCCTGTCACTCGGTACCCTCAAATAGCCTACGTGGACAAAGATTCATAAAACAAAACCTGAAGATAACAGATAGTGGTTAAAAAAAAGCTGTTGAATGGAATGGGAAATATGCGCATTAAATTAAAATTGTATAACTTAACATATATAATATTAGAGACATCTCTGCAAAACAGGGGAAGTAGCCTCATATTTGGTCAGAACTGAGCTTATGAGATCTGTTTCAAGATATGTTCTATAGTTAAGAAAAACATCAAATCTGAGGTAAAAACAAACTGCAGTGACTCACAGCTTGCTCAAGCTAAAGCTAATTTATAGTCATTTGTAGTCATTTCTAATGTATAGGTTCATGCAAATATAATCCCTGTGAATTGTCATTTCTGATCCACTAGAAATGTAGTGTAAGTGGCAACAGGTAAAATAGTCCCGCTAAATATATACTAACCTTGCCTTATTTTATGTACTACACCTTTTTTCAGCTTTTATACAGAGCTAAATACTGTTTTCTTCACACTACAAACACTTCACCTGCTTTTTTCCTCCACAATTCTACTTTTCTGTAATTACTGCCGCTTTTTAAGGCACTATAGCGTAATAGTATAAAGCTAATTTCATTGTGGCAAATTACTCCATTCCCGTTCTTGTCTGGTCAGTACTTAGATTTGAGTAAATAATGGAAAAATAAATTAATGCACAAAACATATGACTGCAGCACATGAAAACACAAGCACGTGCAATCACATACGTACGCACACGCGTGTGCAACCAGCCCATTCGGCGTGTCAGCACAGCCGAGTAACCCATAAGGGGGGGGGAAGTTAATGGTTTACAAAACTGCCTCTGATACAATCAATTATGTCAACTAGAGGTGCATTGATGTTGATTCCACTGCCACCGCTGTTGTTTTCCTCCCTTTGATTCATCTGTCTTCTCCTTCATACCACCCTTTCTCTTCCCCCATCGCCATCTCCCTCCCTTCCTCTCTGTCACTGCGCTCTGAACCCAGTACTGTCACAATGGATCCGTCAGAGCTGTGCCTTAAAGCCAGCGGCAGGGAGGGAGGCAAAGTTTGTGTGCGCGCGTGATTGTGTTCGCGGGAGAAGAGGAGGAGAGAGGGTGAAAGAGAGAGAGAGAGAGAAAGAGGGAGAGGGGGGGAAAGTTGTCCTGTACAGTACAAAGAACAGCCACCTCAGCAGTGAATGATGCTGCATCAAAGTGGAGGCAGACAAACAGGCAGGATACGACACTCGTGGCCTAGATTTAAACTCTCATGAAAGGGCCAGGCTTGGTTAGCAGGAGAATACACTCGAATGTTCACATGTAGCCTCCTCTTATTTTTTTTCTTTTTCTTTTTTCAGCTCTTTCTCCCATTTATCTTTTTTTTTTCCAGGTCTGCTCTCTTCCTCCATTTATTTTCACCCGCTATTGTTATCCTCCATCCTTGTAACTGTTCTCCCCTCTCGCTGCCCTTTTTTTTTCTTTTCCATTTTGTCTTCTTCTTTTTCGTCATTTTGTTCTCTCTCACGCTGCCTCCTCTGTCCCCTCTATCGTCCGCCCTGTCAATCCAGCTTCCTTTGTTGCTCCGTAAAGACGATTAAAAATGTTTGCCGTCCTTGGGTCCATTGTTCTCCGTTTCAAAATAACCTCAGATAAAAGGCTTCTGAAGATTCCCAGGACCAAGATAATGAGATTCCTACTGTTTTTTTTTTCTTATTCCTTTCCAAATGCTACACAGATCCTGATACTCTTTCAGAGATACGTGCACAAGCAAACTTTCAAAGATTTGTTCAGAATCAGCAAATTAGTTCAAAAACTCTGTGTATGTTCCACTGGTTTAGTGAGAAAAAAAAAGTGATTCTTGCATAAGACATTAGGACCAAACCTTTGCTTCTTGCATTACAGAGCAGATATGAACTGTGTATATCAGAGCCTTGAAATATTTATTCAAAAAGGCCTTTTCTGGGGCGCTTACTGGGCCCTGTTCATAATTTAATAATGCATAAGCACCAACACTAGTATATAAATATAAAAGGAGGCACTTAACACTGGATTGTCTAACTGCTGAGAAAATGGCATTGGAAATACAGAGGGATATACCTAAGAGGAGAGTACATTCATTTGCAGACTATAACCTTGACTCCTGCATAAGAAAAAGCAACGGTGGGCGCAAAAAGAAAAAAAAAAAAGAAACACTTCCTTCACAGATAAAGTGGAGCAACATTAACACTACAATCTTCTTGAGTCACTCTGTCAGCTGCACTGCTCAGAGCAACGATGTGTGCAAAATGTCTCATGACAGATGTCCACAGTGATATGGGAGTATTTGTCAGCAAACGCTTTTGTTAGATATTGCATTTTCACTTCTCTCCGGGACAAAAAAAACGTAATCGAAATAAAATCTAAACTGAAGCAGAGGTTTTCTTCAAAGTTTACTGGGATTGACGAGGGTGCAGCGGTGGTTATTCAGTGCAAGAGACATACCTGGGACATTAATATGTAAAAATCAAGATGTACGACTGTTCCCTGCTGGGCTGAGGCTGAGCTTTAGTTTTCGCCTCGCAGGGGGAAAAAAAAGGTTTGGCATATCATTGGATTGAAGTCCAAACCCTCGTCAGCCTCACAGAGAAAGCTATTTATATTATATATTATCAAACATGTGTTAAAGACCTATTTTAAAGCCATCCACCCCCCATACGCACACCCCGTATCCACTATTTCTATAATGATATTCAATGGAATTTGAAATGCAAGCCTGTAAGAACCGCTGTTCTGTGATTGCAAGGCAATATAGTCATTTTCTGCACTGGCACAAACCACAACTGTTGCATTTTTGATAAGCTGTATTCCATCACCTTTCTGAAATAGCATAAAACTGGTGATACAATGAGCTCCAGCAGGATGTATGGGTGGTGATTTTGAAGCAATCAATGCAGACAGCAAAGGTAAACACAGTGCTAAATGTCAGCTATGGTGATTGCGCTGCCACAATATCATCTCGGGGCGGGAGACCCAAATAACCAAAATCAATAATCTAATCATTTCATATTCAAATCACGCAGGGTAGAGGTCTGGATCTTATTGCAGTTTCATATCCCTGGTGGGCTGATGTATTCCAATCAACAAACCAGAGCGGGCAGATGCATTGAAAATACAGTAATTCAAGGGAGCAGTGGGTGGACCGCGGCTCGTATTGTGCATTTCCATTTTGTGATTTTTGAATGTTTATCGTTTCCTGTGTTTGATGCTAGGATACGTGTAATATGCCATACTTCATACACACTATTGTTGCTTTATATAATGCTATTACAATGAAACAGGTGCCATTACTGTTGCATACATACAGTATGTCTGTTTTACATCACCGTGGCATTTTGCTGAATTTGATGCACTTAAACAAGTTTCCTGTTTTAAAATGGCACTTTCACTGTTTTATGCATTCTGCACAGATACAGTGGGAGCATAATGCAGTTCAAAAGTACAAACAAACAAAAACTGCGGCATGCAAGATGATGTACAGCCGCTGTTTCATCATGTTTAATTGAGCCAGTGAGAAATATTTGATCAAAAATTCATCTTATGCTGCTCAGATCTCATATTCAGGTGGTAGCTAGAAGTCTAGGGAATATTGATTTCCTATCAAAATTGCAATTCTGGATGGATTCAAGATCCGAGACATGAGCTGAATGTAGGCCTGTCCCCAATTTTATCATTGGAGCGTCAAAGCCTCAAAGTTCAAAATTCGATTGATAGTCACACCTCTGACATGGTCGTGATACCTACAATGACATTAATTAAATAATTTTATCAATTATTTAGCGACATTGTACTACACTTTTAAACTTTTACCTGTTCTAAAAATAAAAGGACGTTTTGCGGCATTTTCATCTTTATTAATTAATGTGGGCTAGATGCAGACAAGAAAAAAGAATTAACTCAAGGCTACCAGCAGCTTTTGAGGTGGAGTGATTTTTTTTTTCATGTTACTCAATGCATGAGCTGATGTGATGAATCGCATGCCTTAAATGTAATGTAAATGTTTCCTTACTTGGAATTGGTCCTACGTAGGCCTGCATGTCATACACTATCTTTAATTTTTTGGCATAATGCATATATGAAATTAAATGTGTGACTGTGATGTAGATGTTGATTACGACGGAAACGGTAGATGCTTCTAAGCCTCAAAGCATCTGGGTCAGCTCTGGTTAAATGTGAGGACCACATATGGATGCCAGTGGTGTCTGCGTCTTTCCATAATATAGCTGAAAATGCAGAGAGCACATTCCCGGGTTATAATCCTCTGTGATAATGGACAGGATGGACCCATTCTAAAATGCATCCCTGTTTCTTTACTTACTGAAAGGTGAAACTCTAAACTCATAAATGCCCAATAAAAAGTTGGCACATCAACACATTTGCTCTCACAGTATTTACAAGAGCAGCGAGATAGTAATCTTTGACCAAGTGAGACATTTTTTCTTGATCTACATATTGCATTATGCATCAAAGTTAAATAAAGTACATTTAGTACTAGATATTTTTTAACTGTTTTATACTCCAGACAGTATCTGACTTGGTATCTGGCTCGCTGTGAAGTCAACAGAGGCTCACAGTTCTTCACTAACTAGTGTTTTTGTAGGAATCTATGCTGAAGTGCCTAAATAGAACAACAAATCTCTACAGTATGCGATAGGGATAATTGAACTGGTAAACAGACACATGGAGGGAAAACATCTGTGAGTGCATCTGCTCCTCACTGCGCCAAGGCGAAACCCACATTCGCAATATACTGTACTTTACACAATTAGCACCGGTTCATAAGCAGAACTCCGCAAACAGGAGAAGACACTGTGGGGAAGAGAGAGTGATAGTAACTGCCATAACTTGTTTTGTTTCAGACAGGCTCCTCGCACAAATAAGATGGTTTATCCTTACAGGAATACAGTGGCCCTAAATAGCTGCTTTCTACCAAGTTGTTGACAAAGAGCATCTCTGTGGGCTATTCCCTGTTGCCAAGTGTGTGTATGTGTTGTGGAGGGCGTGTTGGGGGATTGTACCACTGCACTCAGGTGGCGATGTATTTGTGTTTGTAAGTGGTGTTCGTGTGAGTCTTTGTTCGTGCATTTACGTCACCGCGAGCGCGTGTGAGTTTGATTAAGTGTGTGTGTGTGTGTATGTGTGTGTTTGATTAAGTGTGTGTGTGTGTGGGCGTGTGTGTTTGCTCCCCTGATGCCCTGTCTCGATCCTGGGAAGGGAAAAAAGAGTGCATAAGGGACAGATTGGTATCTTTAGCACAGTCAACAGGATATTCAGCCACCAGGCAGCAGACAGGGTAAAATGGAACGCATCAACAATGCACGGCAAATCTAAGATGAACACAAACTATCCTGACTCTCTCTGATGTGGCACACAAAATTTGTAATGAAACTGTTAGCACTCAAAGCCGGAATAATAACCGAAAATGCGGCGCATTTGTAGGCAATCAAGTCATAAGCCTCATTTAGCGTGGCTCATTGACTGAGAAAGAACACATTCATGTTTGCATGAATGGCTGAGGGGGAGTCGCTGAGAGGAAGGAAGGCCGGACCACGTTCACACATTAACACAGTCACACCTGGGAGCTGCACGGCGCAGCCACGCAGTCTCGCACCATCGGGCACTGAGCTGCTCCACTGGAACAGCTAAAGGTTAAGTGCCCAGAGGTCGCAGCCCTGATGGTAGTTGTTGAGGGATTTAAACTGCCAGGATTTTCACAGCTACTGTACTACTCCGATTTTAAACCGTGACCTTTCAGTCACAAGCCCATTTCCTCTGAGCCTATCTGTTACTGCAGGTCAGTGCATGACTGCTGAGACTAAATGTGGATGGTCTACTGAGATAGATAGATAGATAG
>JAOXYL010000061.1:17333245-17347708 GCA_028564955.1 Terapon puta
ATAGATAGATAGATAGATAGATAGATAGATAGATAGATAGAGAGAGAGAGAGAGAGAGAGAGAGAGAGAGAGAGAGATAGGCATACTTACAGACAGGCAGATAGCCAGACAATAGTGGGGTAGGTCAACTTTTTGAGGGATGTTTAATGGTTGCCCTGGCAATTTTCATTCCTCAGTTTCCTCCTCCATTACAGTATCTGTCAGGTCTAGTGTTTCAGAGACATCTGCTTCATGCCCAGCCCTGGGTATGTTTGTGTGCAGATGCGTGTGGTGGTGTGGGTTTGTGTGTGCGTCTCTGTTTGTGTATGGGTGTGTGTGTGTGTGCGCGCACGTGTGTGCATGTGTGCACACAAGGGAAGACGGCTGAGTCTAATTGCACTGGCCCATCTGCTGATTCTGGAAAACAGGCTTGCGTCTTACAGACACAAACAGTACAGACAAAAATACACAGGCACAGACAAACACACGCTCACACACATGAACACATTAACACACACACATACACACACACGCCACAAGTGCCTGACTCAAAGCCTTCAACTTGGACCCTGGGCAATCTGCACCCATTCTCTGGCAGCTGTGTGGACGGCATAGACTGGCATGGTTTACAATATGGACTCTATTGTCTTAGGACAAAGGCCTCTCCACTCAAAGCAAAGGTCACATTATAAAACAATAAGCTTGTATTCATGGGAGGTGGTGACACAGGGGCAAAGGAGGGTGTGTGCTTGTGTGTGTGTGTGTGTGTGTGTGTGTGTGTGTGTATGCCTGTGTGATATCAGACTGGTGCAAATGGAAATTTTTGTCATTTCAAATTTCAAATATCGCTTTATAGAATTGTATCTCTTTTTTTTATCCTGGATAATCAAAGAGACATTTTATTAAATATTAGTGTTACAGTTAGATTATAAACAATGAGAAAATTCAGTTTAACACCTAGTTCCCAGAATTATTTAATCACATCCAGATGAGCCTTTATCTGTCCGTGCAGATGTATACTGTATTGTGACTCACTTACTTTAAACACAATTGTTGTTTAGCCAGTGAAACTCACACCGATTGTATTTCAGTCAGCGTTCTCATCAGTAATAAGGCAAATGAAGGTTGTGTGTTTGTGCATGCAGGGCGGGAAACACCTGTTTTACATGGGGTGGGGAAGGGGGGGCATATCCCCCCTTTGAAGAATGATATATCCCCTTTCCTGTTGTTCTTTCTTTTCACTCATTGTTTCAGTGAAATAGAGACAAAATGCAGCCTTGATATCACAGAATTAGATTAGCATTTAGAGTCATGTGAGAGTCAAGGAAGGAAACCATGTGGGGCGAAGGAAGTGTACAGGAAGTGAATTAAAGTGGACACACAAACTCGCCGCACACCTGCACACAGATATGCACACACACTAAGGTTGTATCATCAAATTAATTAAAATTAAGAAAACATGCAGGTAAAAAAAAATATTTCAGTTTGAAGATTAGAAAAAAAAATGAAAGGAAAAACCAAAACATTAACTAACCAAAATGACACAACTTCTGTTCATTAAAACTTGTTAAAAAATTATGCCTCTGAACAAACCACCCTTTTGATACTCTCAACCAATGTTTTTAAATGACTTGTCCCACACATGTCCTTGTCAGTCTCTTTTCAATATTTTATTCAAGTGGTAGGACACTTGAGTGTAATGACCTTGGCCCAAAAAAAAGAAAAAAAAAACTGATAAAACTTCACAAACTAGACAGCAAACACTGCCAAACCACAGAGAGAGAGAGAGGAAGGGAGAGCGAGAGAGCATCCTCATTCCCATCACTCTGAGCCAATTCAATCCATTAAAAATAGGATCCCACATGAAGACATGGCCTCGGGGTTTTTATACAGCAAAGATGCAACATATTTCTCCTCTTAGTGGAAAACTGATGTCAGCCGGGATGCTCTGAGAAGCTGTCAATACCCAGGAACTGCACCCTCCTCTGCCGTCAATAAATTGAACGTGCAATTCATCAGCCCAACTGTAGGAGACAGTATTTCTAATTAAAAAGGAGCTCGTAAATTCGACATTTTACAGGCCCAGCTCAGCTTGTAAATACACTGTAAATAAGTTGTAGTGAGTGGCTTCATGGGCAGATGAAGGTCCGGGTTTGTGGTTTAACTCCTGTTGATGCCTTCAAGAGAGCAGCAGGCTGATTACAATTAATTTGACGCTTGTTTCATTTTTTTTTTTTTTGGTGGCTTGCCCTATTCTCTCCGGGGCGCACACCGTCTTTATACTATTTCCTTCTCTTCTGGTGTTGCATTCGCCGCATGCTGCAAGCTGCTCTGTATTCTTTTTGAAGCGCGGTGGGTCATATCTGATTGGATTAGCAGTTTGAGAGGACACATTTGTCGGGCCAATTAGAGCACTTCCTGGCACAGATGGAACCCCGAGATCTCCGGGGAGAATGCTGGGTCATATTTTGGTCCTAAAAAAGCAAAATGCATACTGTAGAGTCTGCTAAAAAACAACACGCCAGGTGTGTGTGTATATATTTGCGTGACTGTCCCCCAAGCCGAAATAAGCCGGCTGTAAATAAAAATGCACTCTGAGTCAACATCTCTGGTTAAATGCGTCTGAAATTATCACTGAGCCAGAGACTATGTGTTCCAAACTGCACGCAAAAAACAGCCTTACCTGTTGTAGTGTGCTTTGCTTTGTCAAAGTGAAATGAATCCCCAGAGAATCACATCTCAATGGCAGCTGGACGTCCTAGTCCTGGAGAGACAGAGAGAGAGAGAGAGAGACAGAAATGAAGCGGGGGAGAAGGGTTTGCGTTATTCAAGCTCAGTGAACTGAAGTCCCTGTCATTTTTCACAATAGAGACGGATAGCCATGATATGTAGTGAATGTGGGGTGCAACGTGAATAATGGCCCCCTCCAGATTGTGTGAATAGCCATAACCCACTCAAACACAAGAACCAGACAGTTCACAAGCCACTTTCACCCATGATTGCTTATTTAGTGTTTGTGTGTCTGCGGGCGCGCCTTCACATGCGTGTGCGTGTGTGTGTGCTCTGCCTCGTAATGACCTCTTAAGTGTCAGGGTATCAAAGTCTGTAATGGTCTATCTCTGTGCTCGCTGGCAGTTTACGGCTAAAAAGCTCTCTTATGCCATGATAACTGGTTTATATGGGTGGCATTTCACTGCCAAATGCCAGACACACTTTTCAGAAAGTGAGATTGTTAGCTCTGTTACCAGAATGCAGAGTGGCACTTATTCACAGTTATAAGATCCCTTATATCTTTTCCTATGTGTGCCTTGTCTCCTTTTCCTACCCCCTGCTGCATTTTACCCTGTTTTCCATCACTTTGCACTTTTTTTGCACAATACCCCCCACCTATCTCTCTCTGGCTCTCTTTTTTATTTTCTGTTTTGGAAATACCCTCTGTGTCTCTCTATCTCTCTCTCCCCAGCTCTCCCTTCGCTCCCACCCTCCACCCCAACCTAGTTCTCTTGAGGGGAAGCTTTGCAGCCTCATCTCACCAAGCTCAGTGTCAATGTGAGTGTGTGTGTTATGACCGACATTGCACGTGGGTCTGCATTTGACATGCAAACTGTAGTTTTGTGCGTGTGTGTGTGTTTGTGTGTGTGCTTTGCTGTTTACTGAGCGCAGTAATGGGGCAGAGGAAACAGCACATATCTGTTTGGCCTTGAATTTTCAGTCTCAGAATCTTTGTCTGCGTGCCATGCAAGATTTTCGAAGGCGCACAAAAACAAGTGCACCAATATACTGGAATACACACACACACACATACACACACAAAAACACACGCATCCATACAGAGTGTCAGAGCCTCGGCCTCTCAGCCAGGGCTGTGCAGTAATTGGGTCTATTATCCAGTACAGGAGGCCATGAGCAATATCTCGATGGTTGGGTGGGCAGAGACTGCAACAAAAGACAGACTCACTGTGCTGTGTTTGTGTGCACGCATGTGTTTGCATGCATTCATGTGTACGCATATGAATGTTTGGAGTATACACCCAATCTTATGTGTTTGCAAGCACTACAATGCAGGAAAATTGGCCTAAAGGAACAGGGCATTAGTGAGAAATAAGATTGGCACTAAGCTCCCCCACCTATACGGCACCTTCGTTCACAACTCACCGGCTTCACTCAGAACAAGGTATACATTATTCACAACGAGCTGGTCAACAATGCAGGGATCAATGAATGAGGAAGGGAAGAAGAGAGGTGGAAAAGAAACAGGTTTGGATGGGCAGGCGAGGCAGTGAAGGAACAAGTTTGCATTAGGAGCGGAACTCGTCGCGGAATGAGATTTTTCATTAGGACTCGTTTACGTGCACAAGTGGAAAAAGGGGAAAGAGGAGATTAAAGATGCAGCCGCTGCGAAAGTCCACACACGCAGCAGCGTTGCACCATCTCTTTGTTCCATCCCCGAAGAGGAATTCTTCATTAAATCCTAATTTTGTTCTCTTTTCTGCTGTCAGGAGGCACATTTCAACAGTTTTCCATTGAACAGCCGGGAAAGCTGCAACTGCATGAAACAAATATTTTGATATATTGTGCCTGTGGAAACACCTGCCCAGTATGCTAATGAAGTATATTCATATTATACAATTCTATACATCACAATTCATGTCCATTGCTAATTTAGTGCCAATGCAGGAAGTACTGTACCCTTTAGGCAGGTAAAATTAAGAATATTAAGATCATGGCGATGGGTGTGTGCATCTGTCTTTAAGGCAGGAACCTGTAGCTAAAGTCTTGCCACAGACCTGTTTGTAGCTATTCTTTAAGTATTTTTGTTAGCTAACCCTTACAATAGCATGGTTCTTAATGCACAGATATGCTCGCAAGAATTTTGAAAGCCACTGACAGTTAAAAAAACTGAATGTAATTTGAGTTTGCAGAATATTGTCACCCTATTAAAATAATGGCATAAGTATTTTTTTCTCTGGTTTGTGTTTTCCCAAAAACTTGAAAAAATGACTTATGCCATTATTTTAATAGGGTGATGATATATGAATCAACGCCCGCTGATGACAGAACTAAGAACTGAGATGGCAAACATAGGCTAGCTGTACACAGCTCTTTCTTTCAATGTCTTATTTCTTTCTGTCTACGTTGATATCAATAACAGATAGCCTCACTTGCAGTGAATCTGCTGCATTTGCATAAGCCGACTGCAAACTTTCACGGCGTCCCTGCTATACTGCGTTCTTCAGTAACCATTGTGCCACCGTGGCTGACAACCATTTTGAGAGCAAGGTTGAGATTTAACAGCGTCTGAGTTCATAAGCGGAGATAGAAGCAATATTTGGATCAGATGAAGGTTAGAGGGCTCCTCTGAGAGCAACCAGCGGAGGAGCAAAGACGAGGACAACAGACAGAGAGATTTAGAGGGGAAAATGGTGAATGCTTTCACTGCTGTAAGAGCCAGAGAGGGAGGGGCGGTGGCCGAGAGGGTTTTGGGCGGCGAGTCGCTGAGCCTGACTGAACAATGCGTGTACGTGATGAGGACAAGGAAGATGTGGGTTTTTTTTTTTCTTAATGTCTTACTGAAAAAAAAAAAACAAAGAATAGATTTCACATGATAGATGCTGACCATTTTCTCATAGTAAAAACAATGGTGTTTCCTATTATGCGAGGCAGTGGTTGTATTGATGTCCCATGTCACCGCCATTACTCATGAGCCTGCTGTATGTAATTAGGATGACTCTACAGTATGCTTTCATGATGGTTTTGCATGTATTACCCTATGTAATTATGCCTCAAACAACAGATTGCGACGTGAGACACCAGAAATTGTGTGGATGCCTGTTGGTGGAGATTTATGGCACTTCCAAATGAAGCAACGCCACGACACCCTTTAAAAGGGTGGAGCCCCCTATACGTTCATGGTAAAACCACAATTCTCCCCCTGGGCCCCCGACAGATTCAATATAAGCATGAGGAATATGGAGTAATACTGTATATGGTCTACCCAGGCGTAAAATTAAAGACTCTTGTCCACATGTATGTGCCCCACATAAATCTTTGGAAGAGAGAAGAAAAAGAGAAAGAGGGATGAGGAAGGGTGGGGGTGAGGAAGGGAGGTGCGAACAACGAAACAAAAAACTGGCTGATTTGTCTGGTGATCATGAACCGTTGAGCTGTAATCAGCTCCCGGACAGCGAGATGTTTCAATACTCGGGTGCACATACACACCCACACACGTAAAAATACCGACGTATATCATTTTAACCATAAAAACAGCGAACAGTAATTGCTTTCCATGAGTTTTACACAGAGATTGGCTTTAAAATATCATTTATCAAACGTGTTGCATCAGCACACCTTTCGCTTGACAATAAAGGCCCTCGCCCAATCCCCTCTCGCACTCTCGTCTCGATACATGCGATGGATACCGTCTCATCTATCATACATGTATCGTCTGACCGAGAGCCAATCAGCGGGTTCAGGACGCACGTAAGCACACCGCAGGAGAACCAGGCGTGCAATTTCTTACATGGTTAGAAAACAGACACGTGGCCCGTGTAAGTTATTGCTGCAGGCCCACAGGCCAGAGTGGTGCTCATCTGTCTTGGTGTGACACTATCAGGCTCCCGTGCAAAACACAGAGGTGGTAAAATGGTTTTATTGCGAAATGTGAACGATACGTCGGGGACAAATTGACGGGTGCTGATACATGCCAAAGGGGCACGCCGCTTTTTATCTCGAATGATAAGAGTGTCCTCAGCAGGAGCGGAACCACGCTGCTTATTTTAGAGCCGATGCTGCGAATGTGCTAAAAGTAACCTAGCAGGTTTGAGCGCCGTTCTCACACAGTATTATTCACAAAGCCAGTCAGAGGGGATTTAACCTTAGGCGGGAGTTAGGTGCCATATTTACACTTGAGATGTGGCTAGTCAGCTCGATAACGCGCGGGAGGGATGAAAAAAACACAAAACAGTGCAAATGATGTAAACATGCGTTATCAAGCCATTGATCACTACCATGTCTGTTAATATCTTTGTTCCATCAAGCATGACCATCTAGTCATCCTGGCCCTCCTTCAGCCTATCACACAGCACCATCAACTAAGATCCGGATCAATACTGCCTGGCACATATTCTCACTCTCAAAGACTTGGAATGAAAACGCCATTCGATATCAATCAACATCACAGCTGTGCCACTGAGCAGGCACAATAAATGACAATATTATTTTTTTTAATTTACCGTCAAACGACCAGTCACATCAAAGCGCTTCGAGTTAGATCTTTCAGCCTGGTTTATGCTGAAAGGAACCAGATGAACGGGGAGTGGAAGATGTATGTAATGCAGTTAAAGTAAAAGCCCAGTAAGCAGGAAATTTAAGAGGGGCCTGGGGATGATGGTATTACAGCAGACGCTGATTGTGGACAATCTGCTGAAGAAGGAAAAGTTGTGGAAAATATCACTGGATGCAGTATGGCGGATATCAGAGGCGTGCGAGGGGAGGAAACGTTGCAACATTTTAACAATCAGAGGAAAGCGAAGAATCTGTCGTATTTTAAAGTGGCCATTTGAGACGAGCGGCAAAGCAAGTAACTTCTGTTGGCTGATGTAAATGGCACTCTGAAAAAAATGTCATTGCAGCTAAACCAGAATTCCCCCTCCATTGTCTCGGTCACTCAAGTCAACCAACCCGGTCCTTTATTCACGACACTGAATGAGACACTTAAACAATGCTGCATTTTCAAACACCGCTGTGGTTTCCTCCATTGATAAGAAATGCTGTGTTATACCACGGCGCTGGGAGATTTATGCCCCCAGCCCTGTGATGACCTCATTGTTCATTGCCCCATAATTCAAATCTGCTCCGCTGTGTTGCATCACATTGTGTATGACTCATTTCCAAGCGCCCCATTCTCTAAACAAGCAAGGCCTCCACAGCACGCTATAGTGAACCATGCAAACAACGCGACCGAGAATTTCCCCATCGCCACGGTGGTGCCTGACTTAAGACTTGCATATGCGCGCCACGTGCACGCACGCATGCACGGCAACACACACTGTTTAAGTGGACCGAACTGGGAAGAGGAGCGTTGGGGGGGGGGTCAGAGTGCTATTGTAAATGATTTCCTGTGGAGACCAAAATAATCGGCAGACCTTTGAGTGAGCTTCTTACAATCACTCTGGCCTTGTACGCTGATTCTCCATTCAGCTCCCTAATGGCACTGTGTGTGTCACTAAATATACAGCTGCAGGCTGTGTCTATGCTGTGGCCCTCTGTGGGTGTGTGAACATATACGTGTTAGCATACAAGTGCGAACGTGTGCGTGCACGTGTGTGTGTGAGAGAGGAGAGGGTGGTGGTAATTGATGTGTGCCTCATTGACGTGTGTTTAGAGTGTCTGTGGGAAGAAATGCACCCGTGTGTGTCTGTGTGTGTGGTGTGTGCGTGTGTGTTGCTATTGAGCGGTGACAGCTTCGGCTGGGGCGCAGAGAGGTGAAGGGCACAAAGGAGAAGAGTGGAAAGGAGATGTGTTGACTGGATGAACAAGTGTTTTTTTGTTTTTTTGCGCTTTGTGAAAGCGGGATAACAACAGTTGACTGAGTGAGAGGTTTAAAAAGAACAACGGGCCGTGGATGCAGCTAACATAGCGGGCAGCTGATTAAACATGAGGTTCGGAGACAAATCGGGTGCTGATAGTAAAGGCCATTTGCAGAATAAAACAGTTAGCCTGCAGACATAAACACAAACACTGAGACTTTATATCCTACTGCACAGCTCTGACTTAAGAGTCGCACATCTTACAAGGTTACTGTAAACTGAGCACAGCATGGTTTAAGTCAAAATTAGATAGACAGGTAAGGATCAATATTGTTACATACAGCTATCTGCCTCTGATTGTTGCTGAGAAAAATTCTATTAAAATTGACATAAATGCACCTTTTCACAGTCTCCTCGCTCCACTTCTGAATGGCACAATAATGGCCTTCATCTTCACTTTATATGGCCCTCTTCAAAACAGTATTACAAGGTGTTTTGCAACCAATAAAGCCACAATAAATAAAAGTCTATGATGACATAAAGCAGGGCATGAAATAAATTTTGGGCTGCCTACGAAACGAATTAAAGAAGGAGACTGGTCAGAGCACGACAAATAAAAGCCTGTCTTTAAAAAAAAAAAGGCACCATTGTGAGATGTGACATTGATTTTACCCGACTGAGCCTCTCAGATTGATCACTCCAAAAGGAAAGGCAACAAGATGGTGAGCTACAAGCCATCAGCGTGTGTTTAGTGTTACAGTGGGCAATTTTCAGTATTTGTTCTCTGTAGGGATTTTTTTTATGGTGGGAAGGTGGCAAGAAATACAAAGCAGGGGAGAGCAAAAGACATTATCACATCGCCACAATTTTAATGTCCTAATAAATGCCTGTGGGGTAATTTCAGAATTCATTTACACTGATTGATTTCTCAATAATTTTTTATCCTGTGTGAGATGGATGGCAGCCTGAGGTCCTTAGGCTTGTTTTAATTTGGCTGTTACAGAACTCTGATTAAAAACAAGATGCAATCAAACCTTTGAGGACTTTTCACCTTGTTGCTTTGCTTTTGCTACTTGTAGCTGTTGATTTGGGAGCGCTTGGCAAGAAAATATAACATCACTTTTGTCATGAAAATGATTAATACAATCGGAAAATGGTGAAAAATGACAGTCACCGTTTCCTAAAGCCCAAGGGAAGATTTTAAAAGGGTTTGCCTTGTCCAAGCAAAAAATTGAAATTGAAATTTAAAAGAAGAAGCCAACTCTCACAATTTAGAAGCTGGAACCGGGTTATGTTTGATAGGGCAGCTTAACGAAATACTTAATTAGTCGGTTATCAACGTAATCCACTAATCGATTAATCAACATGTGTTTCAGCTCTTAATTACTGGATTTCGTCCCATGCCGGCGGGCTACAGGGAATCGTCTCTGGACTGCCTTCCTTTTCTCACCTGTGCTTCACCCGCCGCCTTTGCCGTTTAACAGTATGATTACGACGCGCTGCTGAACGGTGCAATAACCACTGAGCAGGATTACGGCACGTATCTCTTTCAGCGCTACACACGCGTGGCCCGGCTGACAGACGGCGCAAGCGGCCAGGCCTACGGTGTGCATTACTTCCAATCTGCCCCAAAATGCAGGGCAGCGGCGGCTGGAGCAGAAAGCCTTCCAACGGTTCCATATTTAGGCCGAGTGAGACATCTATCTCTGGAGGGTTATTCGAGTCGAGGCCACAGGAGCAATGAGTCGGTGAATGCCCTGAGATCTGACAGCCCGTCGTCTACCACTGGTTTTCCCCTCTCCTAAGCACATATCTAATCAGGTAGCAAAGTAACTGCGTAGTCCTCTCGCATGGTCTGGCCCTCTAACAGGGTTGAATGATATCGGAGGCGAGTTTCGCACATTAGGAGAGGTGAACTGAGCTGATAGCTCCAGTCGGTGGTGGGGAACGCAGAGAGCCGGGGTTATTCTTTGAGGGGAAGGAAAAGGGTAGGGAGGGAAGGATGTGTTAACACATGACCGAGTGCTTTAGGTGGATGAGGAAGACGGGCAAGGATCTGGCCTCATTATTTCAATATGGGAGAGAGAGAGAGAGATGTCGTCTAGCGCTGGGAGAGGGCTTTTGAATTAGGTTAAACTCGGCGCGCAAAGTGGGGTTGGGACTAGGAATGTGAATCATCATCGCATTAGGGGAACAGTGCAGCAGAATCCAACGGCTCCGCTTTCATTGAAACTTAATATTATTATTGCAGCATTAAGGTTTGTTTTGGTTTCCCCTCGCAGCTTAAGCCACCGGAGTGACAATTTATTTATGCGGGGAAGGTTGGTTGTTTTCGGCAGCACAACAAACGCCGCCTTCTGTTTATCTACGGGGCTCTCTGACACAAACCTTTACCTTGCCGTGCATAAATTAACTAAACAGAGCACCGGATCCAGGGAAAGAGCAAATTCTTTAGGAAACGCTTGTTAAAACGGTTCTGGGGAAAATCAGCCCCCAGGTTGTGTGTGCCCACTAAACAGAATTAATTGCACGAGTGTTGAAGTTAGACTCTCTAATAACCCTTGACGATGGAAATAGAAACGTCAGTACCGAGCAGTTACACACGCTGCAAAACTGATTACATGCGTGCTCATCTTAATGTTCGAGCGGGCGCTGTGTGTCTGTTATTGTCTGCCTGCGACGGATCACGTTTGTCTGCCGCGGTTTATTTTCATTATCCAGAGGTTTCTACGCGCACACAAGATGTTCAACATACGATCGGTTATTAAAAAATCAGCGCACACTGCTTTCCGTGCAGGGTTGGGGTGTTCGTTTGGGAGCCATCCGGATCCAAACCAAACACTGTGCTACACTAACAGCTCCAAACAAAGAAAGTCAGCCCTCGGTCAATCAAGCAGAACAATCGAAATTAGCACGACTGTTGCAATTTTCACCCTGTTTCCCCCCCAACAAGGAGCTTTGTTTCCCTTATGCATCATAACAAGTGGAATGAATCAGTGACCTAATTAAAGGCAGACAGACAGACAGACAGACCCTCCGTCAGCAGAATGCTTGACTGCTGCTGTTGCACGCTGCACAGCTTCAGGTGCTTCGACGCCATCAGCTCTGCGCGGGTGTCGTTACTTCGCGTGACCCGAGATGCTCTTTGACACACCTCACGTTCATGGCCCGTCATCTGACAAACATCCCGTGGGCCCTCTGGAGAGGCTGTCAGCAAAGGAAAGCGACAACACCTACTGTGGCCGGCGGAAGTTTGCAAATACTACCGAGGCCGCGCTTTTCAGATAAACGACTCGCCGGGCGCTGAGAAGGAGATGCTTTTTAAAGCAAATAATCAACAAACGTGACAAAGGGAGCTGCAGAATCACGGAGGCACAGACAGATGCATTGATGGCAGATGATTTAGTGATGTTCATCGCATCCACAAACATAATAATCTCCTTGGAGACGGACCTGTGCTTAACCAGATGCTACCAAAATGGCAGCCAAGCAAACCTATGTGAAAAAAGAAATGTTCTCCAACATGGACATAAAGATAACTGCCTACACTGACTATTTCCCCACCTGCTCTGTGGGTTCCTCAGAGACACTTTCCTCAGCTGCATATGAGTCAACATATTGTCATCCACTCCAACCGACAGCGCCTGCATCCTTCGCATTGCTCTGAACGCTGAGAGCTGCACGGAGTTTTCAGACATTATCGTCGCTGATTGTCACTCGGGTGTCAAGATGCAATGTTTGGAGGCACTGACTCAAGCACGGTGCCAGTCCACGGCCACCCATGCAGACCGACGCACAGGCAGCAGCCATACAGAGGGCTGCTTTGATTGCCAGATATCTGCATTCGCTCGAAAGGCAGAGCACTTGTGATTAACCATATAGCTCATCGTCAGTGTGGAGGCACAACAACAACAACAGCAAAAAAAAAAAAAAGGCTTAAGCTGCATGGTTATTTGCTTTTCTTTCAAAGGGGGGAGAGCATGCTGATTACAGAGAGCCCATTGCACATGTGTGGCCAAAAACAAATCTGAGGCAGGGTGCCCTTTCCTGTTTGGGTCAAGATCGAACAACTGTGCAACCTTCAGTAGTTTTCAGTGGCACACCAAGGTCATCTGCCCAAATAAAATAAATAAATAAATAAACCCTCTCCTGTAAATAATAGCTCTCAGTCGTGCATCCGCATGATTGACGTATCCCGGGGTGCACTGGCCTGCTTGATGCTCCTTTTCTTACAGAGTGGCTGGATTTACTCTGGATTTGAGACTGCGGCTGACAAAGCAGCACCACCAGAAAAAAAAAAAAAAAGAAAGAAAAAGAAAATAGAGCCAGCTGCATTCCAATATGTTCAAATGACAGCCAAGGAAAAATAGGACCAATAATAATAATAATAATAATAATAATAATGGGAAAACCTGAGGAGATGAACACTTGGTCTATCTGTCATCCAACACGCCAGAGCACGAGATTTGTCATCGCGCCGCGCAGCCGGGCAGATACATGCGGAATAATAATTATGTGTACACCTCGGCACCGGAGCCGTCACGGGATAATGTGATTGCATTGATTATTTAGAGGGGGGGGTGGGGGGGGGGTAGGTACGATCGCATGTTACTTCGCCACCGCGACACATCCGAGCGACGCCCATCCATGCCACAAGTCGCCGGAACCGTCATGCGGGAACTATACATCACATTAAAAAAATAAATAAAAATAAATAAATAAATAACCCCCCCCTCCCTCCCTCCCTCATCCTCCATCGTCCATTAGGGCCAGTCTCCGCGCCTCCTAAGTGTACAATAATCGCAGGCCACATTCCCATGGGCATCCGTGAGAACCAAAGTCAGAGCTGCGATCCGGCTCTCGGAGCGGGTCGGTGACAGACGCGGGCTGACGCGCGAGCCGAGGTTTTTTTTTTTTTTTTACGTCCGCAGAATAATCATAATGCACAAACAAAACAAAAAAAAAACAAATAATGATAAATACAAAAATCTCCCATCATCTGTGCGGGAGCGGAGCAGCGGATCCTTACCGTATCAGCAGTCGCAGGGCGCATGTACACACATCCAGCGCACGGAGGGGTCGGGAATAACCTTTTTTTTTTTTTTCTGTGTCATACAGTCGTCCCCCCCCCCCTCCTTCCTCCTTCTCCTCCTCCCCACACACACACACACCTCCACCGAACCCCTCCACTCAGAAAGGGGATGTTGGAGAGAGAAACGTACTGCTTCCCCCCTTCAGCCGATAAATGTGTTTTCACTGATTGGCGCTTCGAGTCCTGGTCTGTCTTGCTGCAGAAGAAGGGGGGGGGGGAGAGGGAGAAAAAAAACGACGTGGGCAAATCTTACCCGAGAGAAGGGATGGAGATAAAGCTGAGGGGGGGTAATAAACCAATAGCTGCGTGCTTAGTATCCCGATCGGCGCTCGCACGGGAGGAGGCGTCGCGTCCGTCCAAACGCGCTAAGTCCAGTGAAGTGCTGGAGGAGGACAGAGGCGTATCTCCCCCCTCCTCTCTCTCTCTCTCCCTCTCTCTCTCTCTCTCTCTCACTCTCTATCCGCCTGTCTGTATCCCGTCCTCCCTCCCTTCCTCCCTCCCTGCCTCCCTCCCTCTTTATCTTTCTCGGCTCCCTTTATGTTCTTACTGACTTCTGCTGAAGTCCACAGACGCAGGGGCGCAGCGGAGCAGAGGACCGTGGTCAACGCGTACACACACACACACACACACACTCACACTCTCTCACACACTCGCACACGCAGAGAGAGAGACAGAGAGAGAGAGAGAGACAGAGAGAGAGAGAGAGAGAGAGAGGGGTCAGAAATGACAAACCAATTTGGAGGCGCGGTGGATGCTCGGTTGATCGAGCGCAGCCCGGCGAGAGGAGCGTTGCGTCGCAGGCGGGCGGGGAGCCGAGGGGTGGGTGGAGGTGCTGGGGAGTGAGGAGGGAGGGGGGGGAGGAGG
>JAOXYL010000061.1:17364712-17378965 GCA_028564955.1 Terapon puta
CGCAAGCTCTGCAGAAAAGATTTCCTCAGTTTTTTTTAGTCGTCCCTGTCTGGTCTGTGTGTCTGTGTGTGTGTGTGTGTGTGTTTGCAGGAGGTGTGCATGCATGCATGTGTGTGTGTGTGACGCCTGATTTACCTGCTTCTGCCTGTTTGCATTAATGAAGTGTTTGTGTAATCCGCCTAGCGTCCAACTTGATAATGCCAAAGTCAGGTGTTTGTGCAACTGGCATGTGTTACCCCTCTGGTCACCTGTGCCCTCTGCCCTGTGTGGGTGTGAGTGCGTGCGATTGTGTCTGTGCACCTTATGCGAGTGTAACTGTGAGGGATGATGCTGTGTAAATGTCAAGCATGTGTAGCCCTGTTTGTGTGCTAATCTGCCTAGTGTCTGTCTTGATTATGCTGATTATGCCACTGTCAGGTGTTTGTTTGGGCGACTGTCTGTTTGGCATGCATTCAAAGCAGCCTTAGCCAACCCTCCACTCACCTGTGCTCATGTGTGTGTTTGTGTGCGCGTGTATGTGTGTGTGCGCGCATGTTGGCAGGGATGTCGGTGAGCGCTATCAAGGACGGCTCAGGCATGCTGGTGCGCAGCGTGGTCCAGGGGGGCTCTGTTAGCCAGGATGGCAGGCTGGGGGTTGGGGACGCCATCTTGGCCATCAACGGAGAACCTACCTCCAACCTGACCAACGCCAGGGCCAGGGCCATGCTCCGCAGACACTCTGTCATAGGGCCAGAGATGAGGTGAGGAGCCAGTCGCTGCACATGACAATACCTATGAAAGCTCTTATGGACATCTCGCATCATCCCTGAGCTCCCGTGTCTGGATCAAGCAACACTGTGTGCATGATATTTAGGCTTAATTGCTACTTTACATTTCCAATATTAAACACACCACATGACATAATCAAGTACAATTTCAGCAGTACATTATCTGTTTTAGGGTTGATTTTGACATTAACATAATTATTGTGGTATACGGTGATGTTACAGGTCGTTCTCACAGCAGACATTTTGACTTGTCGTGGCAGTGAGAGCACACGTGTCACTCATAACATTAGCGACGGCTTTACTCTAGTGCCCTATTAAGTCATGACGGTGGGACATCAGTATCAGGATTCAGAAAACAAAGCAGCTGAGTGGAATTTAGCCATCATTAATCCTATTATTTACACCTGCGCTTTCCCCTGCTGTGACATGTTAACATGTCGTCTGTGAAAAAAAAAGGCTTAACACGGAGAGGTTTTTCACTTATTCTGGCTAATTAGACATCTGCTGGGTCTAAAGGTGGGCGGACCAAGGTGCGATTAACCTGAGATCACTATACTTAAATGATAATGGTGTAACTCTCTAACAGGTATGGTAAAGCTAATGTGGGTTGGAGAGATTTTGATCCAGCATGGTCGGTACATTCCCACAGACTCTTCAGACATCAAGTCAGGCAAAATAAGTGAAACCACCTGCAGGATTTAGAGGAAGAGTTGTCTGAATGGATATTATGGTGTTCTTTAGTGTACATCTTCACACACAGAAAACATGATGCCTGAGGCTTTAACATTTGAAGAATCATGAATGGCATATTTATTTGTGGAGAGGCGCACTCTTGACTCTGTGTTTAGTATCAATAAACCATCACAGGAAGTGAACTGCTTTCAAAAGCAATTCAGAGAACAGATTTGATTTCTTTTCATGACGCTTACCACCCAATACAAAATCTCCTGGTAAGTCTCCTAATCCAATGCATTTTTAACTTTGCCACAACCCTGTTACAAAATACCGAAAATACATCAAATCACTAGATATTTATATATTTGATTTAGTTACCATGCGAAAAAATTAATGACATATGAATGAATAATCCATTTAAGTATATAAGTATATATTTAACTATACATAAACTGTAGACCTGTCTTTTAACAGGTGTCATGTTAGGCTAAATGTATATGTAAATCCAGCGTTGCCACAGACTCCAGTCAGTTAGCACAGTTATTTATATTACACTCATACGCACTTTTCCTCATGTCATAGTTGAAGCACGTTTTGCTTTGCCTGAAAAACGAGAAAGTTTAGAGAAAGGTCCCTTGGGAATGCAGAGTACAATCAAGCACTGGGGGAAAAAAAGTGATTGAATACTACTCACATTTTCTAGATCTAACCATGCAGATCTTGGCAGTCCGTGTGACTCGAATGAGTGAGTATACGTCCGTCATAAATACTAACACACGCTCGCCGCTGTCAGCCAACATGACTTTCACTCCATCGTCACGTATAAATGATCTTGTCTCACTTTGGATCTCCATTACCACCTTGTTTTCGACACTGCAGTCGTAGTTGACTGAGGCGCCGCAGTCATGTTAAATTAGATTAGGTGATGAAATTTTAAAGATTGCCTGAGGGGAAATTGGGTAAATTATTACTTGTTCTAACATCAGCAGTTATGGCTCCACATTGACAATGCTTGTTTGGCTGATTGGAGATGTGCCCCACCTCCGCCACCCCGCTGCCCTGCAAAACACCCACTCACTCTCTCTCAACCTCTCTCTCTCTCAACCTCTCTCTCTTTCTCTCTCTCTCTCTTTCTCTCTCTCTCTGTCTCTCACAGGCACACGCATTCACACACACACACACACACACACACACACACTTACCCAGCCTTTCAATGGTCTAACCTCCAAAAACACCTTTTTCCTGCGATGGGAAATAACTCTGAATAATTCATCACTCATCTCACCTTGAACAGTGCGCTTCTGAATAAAAGAGGGTTTTAAAGAGCCTCTCATAGATGCGCACACAATACACACACGCACACACACACACACACATGCATGCATTCTGTGTTTCCCCATCACATACACACACCGCGACGCCTCACCCGCGCTCACACTGCCTCCTCCTGACAGCACTGCAGACAAACTAACAGAGAGCAGAGGCAGATGAGTTGCTTTAGCAGCCTCGGAAGAAGACAGACATGGAAGGGTGAGGACTTGTCACTATCAAACCCGCCTCTGTTGAGACGAGACAGGCTGTCCACACGGCTCAGTCACAACAGCTTAGCGCAGAGGACCTCCATATTCAATCTGCCACCATGAGTGGAAGAGAGAAATTGGCTCTTTTCAGCGGATTCCAGCGGCATGTCTGCTGGTGGCGTCACACAAGAATGGAGGCGGGAGGGAGGGTTTTAATGATGTCCTTGACACTTAAGTTAAATGACATTGATTACGCCATGGCTCAGATAAATCTGAGCTTATACAAAACACATGTTCCATCTGTGGATCAGGAATTCTTCTTTTGGTGATGTTGAAATTTGCATTTTATCACAAATACTCGTTTCTCTTTTGATTTTGAACCAGCTGCAGCACAATGTACAAGTACAGTGGTGAAGGGGGAGGGCACATCCACAGCTTTATGGCACAAAATATTTGACATGCAAGACAGCAGCTTCCATAAATGTTAGTAGTTATTTAATCACTGTTTTCAGGCCTGAGAGAATGACTGATTTTTTTTTTTTTTAATGCCATGATGACAGCCGTGGCCTGAGGCATTAAGTTGGGTTGTCCGTTCTTCCATCCCAGTTTCCTAAACTCCATATTTCAGGAGTGCCGTGAAAAAAATTGTTTTGGTTTGGTACAAATATCAACTTGAACTCAGGGATCAATTGATTTTAATTTGGTCGATCAAAAGTTAAAGGTCAAGGTCATCTCGCAAAACACATTTTTGATTAGAACTCAAGAATCTGTATGCTAATTATGACTACATTTGATTTTTAAAGATAACTTATTATGAAGTAATTTTTTTTACCTAAAAGGTCAAACATTAACTTCACTGTGGCATCATAATGTCCTGGAAAAACAGTTTTTTCAAAATTATTTCTTAATTTGGACCAAAGGTACTTGTATGAGTCCACCCTCTCTTCCTCTCCCTGGACGACAATTAGGACAGGGTTTCTATATTAGTCCACCTCAGGCTCACTGGTTTTGCTGATATCAAGCTTCAGATGATTGTCATTGAACCATGTGACAAAAGCTCTCCATCAGTCCTCTGCTCTCCTTTGTAACAAATAGTCGCTAAGTGATGTTAGCATGATTCTCACTGAAAATTACACGTCAATATAGCGATGACTTGCAAAAAAACCCACACTTAATACATTTTTATTAAACAAATTCTTCACTACACATATTTCATGAGTCTGGAGCTACATGAATACATACTGAAATCTGACTGACTGGCATATAACTACACGGCTGCATTTTTAGTTTAGATATCAGATAGATAGGGATTAAATCTTGGACATTTTGGGAAATACACTTATTTGCTCTCTCACCAAGAATTAGTTTAGAAGATTGATGCCATTCTCACTTGACTTCATGGCGACAACAAGACTCCAGGAAGTCGTATCATCCAGCCAAAAAATCATCCCACACACAACCTCACCATAAAACTACAATTAGTCATTTCTAAACTTTGAGGTTTTTGCACAGATGTAACAAACAACACACAACATATTTTTTACTGACCTTTAGTGAAGCTGATAGGTGGATATGTGTACTTTTTGGCTGAGCCAGGCTAGCTGTTTATCCCTGTGCCCAGTCCTTGTGCTAAGATAGGGACAGAGATTTCAGTAATCTCATCTTGCTCTAGATTAGAAAATGAATAAAAGGATTTTCCTTCCAAAATGTCAGACTGTTCCTTTAAACCATCACATTCCATTATTCTCTCCTTCACTGGCAGAGGTAATAATCCATCTATCCCGTATAAACCATTCGCCACGTGCCGTGTGATTTATCTCATTCCATGTCATCCTATTAGTCATTGTTTTGTGCTGAAAGTTAAATGAATGTGCAGCTGTGGAAACAGTGATGAGAGAAATGAAGTGGTGTTAATATTTTAAATGTTTTCACCCCGCCCCACACCTCGTCTCCCACGTTCCCCTACCCCCCAGCATAACCTACGTCCCAGCCCATCAGGTGGATGAGCACCGTCTCCGTCTGTGTTTACCCACTCTGGCATCCATCGCGACGCACAGCGCCTCCGCTTCGCCCACCCCACCGGCCAATTCTCCAGAACCTGCCTCGGCCCCGGCCAGATCCCCTGGTCCAGTCAGAGCCGCAGCTCCGGCTCCGGCTCCTTCCACTCTCAAACCATCTGCCTCAGTAAAATTTAAAGCTGCAGCTCCAGACCCAGCGGTGGTCAGAACCTCTGTTTCATTCAGAGCTCCGTTCAGAGGACCCGCCAAAGGCCCCACCATCACCCCGACCCAAGACTCAAGGTAATGTAAGATCCAGAGGTCTCAGCCTATTATTTATGGTCACCTAATCCTTACTCTGGCCCCAGAGTGCAAGATAAACCTGTCCCGGGGTTTATTAGACTCCAAGGCTCCAGCTTTATTACATGTTGATATGTTTGCTGCAGAGAATTCAGACAATGAAATAGCTTTACATTCTGGCTGATGTGGGATCCTTTAATGTGTTAACCCCAGGCTTTTGGTTTTTATAGCAGCCGGGGTTTTATTACTGTAACACATCACACATTTCAGTCACCCAGCAGCTTAAGTCATACTAATGATCTGAGTTATTATCTAACGCTTTAATTAACCGTATCCGTGAGGAAACAGTGTGCTTCAGTATGAAACCAGCCCAGTGTGAATCTCTCCCAGTCCGTATTTTTTCCCCGCTCTTTTCTGTGGTAAAGGCAAAAGCGTCTCTGAATGTTGAATCTCTGAGTTATATTTAGCTGTTCGCTTATGGATCTCAGTGCTGACTGTCAGCGAAAATGAATTGTTTCGCTTCTGTCTGTCCCTGCTTTCGCTCCATCTTAGTGCCTCTGCCTCTCTCCTCCCTCCCTCCCTCCCTCCCTCCCATCCTCCCATTTCTCTCTGCAGCCTTTTCTTCACTCTTATCTTTCAATACATTGTCTTTGTCTCTTTCTCTGCCAGTCTTCTCTCCTGACTCTTTGTGCCTACATCCGTCTCTCATCCCCCTTTACCTTGGTCATCTTGCTCTGGTCGTTTTCTCTTTTACCTCATTTTCTTCCCCCTCCCTGCTTGCCTAGGTCCTATCCCCCTCTCCTGGCCACCCCTTTTCAGCCCTGGTGGAACCATTTGTTCTGCCCTCTTCTGTAACTTAACTGGCTATAGGCTCCTGCTGCGCAGATAGCACCACTATCACTCACCTCCATGGGCTTATTACAGCCCTCCACCGTTAAATATATTCATGAAAAATTCTCCCCTTCTCTACTCCTTTCTTCCACACTCACACATACACACACATATATAGTGTATATATACAGAGATACAGTATGTGTTAACGCACACACACACACACACACACACACACACACACACACACAAGACAATACCTTACCGTGACCTCGCTGGCAGAAAATGTGTATTTTCAGGGCTATTTGCACCTAAAGCAGTGTATCTTCTCAAGGCCCGCCAATATAGGTCGCTATTGGCCGTGTGTCACAGAGTGTCAGGACTTGAAAAAATAACAAAGTACGCCAACATACCTTGTTATCCACAGCAATTCTGTCAGTGTGATGTAGTCAAGGGCTCTTTATTTCTCAGAGTGAGGGGCTGCAGCTAATGCTTATTTTCACTGACGTTCGATGTATAGATTTTTTCTTTTAAGTCGTGAGATTATGAAATGGCAAAAAAAAAAAAGCTTGTCAAAACTTTCCAGAGGACAAAGGCAATCTTGTTTTTCTCCATCAGACACTCCAAGACATTTGATTTACATGACATAAGATACAGAAAAGCAGCAACTCTTCACATCTGAGAGACTGGAAAGAAAGAATGTTTGGCATTTTTGCTTTATGATTATTCAATTAAATTCAATCTGGTAATTGATTAATTGCTGCAGCTCTACTGAAAATACAGTTTTATCAGTTATAGTATTATTAACTCAATGCATGTTCGTTCTGAATGACACTCATTTAGAGTCTAGACAATGCCGCATGAGATCATGCGGTTTCCATCTCACAGTAAGGATTAATTTGATATTATTTCTGTCTCCGGATGCATGTTTCACCATCAGTTGGCAGATTCCAAAATTTCTACCTCTCAAGAAGGAGGAGGAAGAAAGGAAAGATGGAAAGATTGTCAATGAGAAAAAAGACACGGGTGCTGCAGATGTGAAAGCACCAAAGCTGGAGGTGGAGATAAATGTGGATGGTAAAGAGGAAGGAGAAGAGCAGCTTCATTCTCATATCACAGTGTCCTGGGATCCACCTAGAAGGTCAGTGAAATCAGTGGCGTAAGCAATAATTTCCTTTCCCCCACCCCCCCCTTTTTTTGTCATTAGATTTTATTCAGATTCCCCATTTTCGAAACTCATGCCCATGATGCTCTTTATCCTCTCTCTGCCAGAGAGGGCTTAGCAAAAATCCTAGTGTGCTCAGGTTATGTTCACAGGAGACGTAAGGCAGCACAGCGCAGGCTCAACACGCTCATATTTCTTAGGCCCAGAGAAAGGGACTACTTTCGCAACCTGTATTTATCGCATTTATGACTGCATCCCGCTTGGATAAATCTCATAAGCTGCACCGCATGCAAAGACCAGCTTTTGTGAGTCTCTCCCTGGCAGGTATAATATTCTATTGTTTTGACTTAATCTCTGAAACTCTATCCGCAGCCCTAAGCAGCGGATAGAAGGAGAGTGAAGGAAGAAAAAAAAAAAGCACACCCTTTGGATTAATTCTCCTCCTTGTGTATTTTTGCCGTAATGTTTCAAACCGCGTAGGTCCTCATCGGGCATACAGAAGACACTCATTCATCACTGCTGTTCCTGCGCTGTGAAAGGGATTTTCAGCTGGGCACTATCAATATGTGGATGTTCCTTGTATCCTGCTTTGTGTTCCAGTGTGCGGCTGACTCGAGCACCAGGCCAGTCCCTGGGTATCAGCATAATGGGAGGCAGAGGCATGGGCCGGAGACTGAGCAGCGGAGAGATGATGAGGGGAGTCTTCATCAAGCACATCAGCCCCGACAGCCCGGCTGCACATAATGGCACCCTCCGGACCGGAGACCGGATACTAGAGGTATGTGTGTGTGTGTTTGGGTCTGAGTGTGTGTGTGTGTGTGTGTTGCAGAGACAGAGACACACTTATTAGGCATTGCAGGAACAAGATTATGTGTGTGTGTCTGTTTGTGCCTACGTATGCTATATAAAAGAGTGGCAGAAAAAGGAAATTATTTGATTTTACTCATATTCATACAGTGTGTGTGTTGTGTACTGTGTTTATGTTGTGGCTGCGTGTGGTATTGTTCCTACTGTGGTGTTTGTTGTACTGAAAGCTGATGGTTTGATGATAATGAACAGTCATTTTGCCCAATTAACCAGAAAATCTTATTCACTCCAGCCCATTATCTCCTGTAGGTCCAAAGTTCACAGATCAGCTTTATCATCATTATACAGTACAATACAGGAGAGCACAATGAAATGCAATTGCAACAACTTCCATGCTACACTTCGATGATGGCATTTTGCAGTGTGTATATCGGTGTCTCGATATCTTACAAATGTCTTATGAATATTTGAATTGCAGTAATGAGGAAATCCATTAAACGAGATTAGGTTTTGAGAAGCGCTATTTGACCATTAAACATCAGATTTTGTCATCTTGTGTATGCCACGGTAGCTATCTCTTTTAGTAGCTGTGCTTGTATCAGGTCATTGTTGCAAATGAAAGGGCAGGGCACCTTTAAAGCAATATGGGAGTTACTAAAGTGATGCCTCATTGTGATTCCTTATCTCTTCAGGTCATTTTCAATATATTTGACTAAAAGAAACATTCTGTTTTGTTTCATCCATTATTGTCTCAAAATAGAAAAATGTCAAATGTTTGCTTTGTGTGTGTTGACTTGACCCAGGTGAGCGGTGTGGACTTAAGAGACGCCAGCCATGAACAGGCGGTGGAAGCCATCCGCAAAGGTGGAGACTCTGTGGTCTTCCTGGTTCAGTCCGGACAACAAAGGCCTCAGGTACATCATCATCTCAGAAAAAAAACAAAACAGGCCAAAAACACAGCTACTTTACTTGGAATGCGCTACGCGATGTACATTCAGGTATGCATACATAACACCATTGAGTGGGAGTTTGTATCAGCACAATATGACGTCCTCTGAATGCAAAAACGTATTGAACATAAGTATCCTCGCCTGAAAGCCTGTCTGGTATCATATAACAAACCATATTGAATGTGCCATTTGAAGCATCTGCTGTACGTTTCACAGCCGTATAGACATTCATCTGCCTACTCTGCATCTTCTGTTTCGCCCACAGTCCCCGATGCTCACGAACCACGAGAGACTAACTCCAACACCGCAGTACAACTCACACAGCAGCAAGGTAACACTCCTCTGCGAGACACTTTGAGCTTCACACATCTTCCCTCTGTTTAGGAGTTAAATGCAGTGTGATGTTTACTCCGGCCTTGACATACTGATACTACAGTCAACATTATGCACTGAAATATACAATATAACGCATACTGACTTGAAGTTAAAGAGTAGCAGCTACTTATTTGTGTTTTAAAGGTCGTGTCCGCGACTTGAGATTTCAGAGGAACAGACGACAAGCTGTGAAATAATTTTTCTCAGTTTCTGTTCCCACACGGTGACTGATGTTTGGCCGCGTATGGCCGCGGCATATAGAGAAATGTTACGCACGCACTATATTATATATGTAGCGATGAATCATTAACACCTACCAGGTATTCCAAAAAGACTGAAGAAGCTCTGAAGGGTTTTTTGAGAGGAACATTGCTGTTTTTCGTGGTGACGCGTACAGGACTATATCTGTGTTTCCCCTCATGATCGTAGGAAGCAGAGACTCTCAGTGGTCTGTTCCTTAGTGTCTCCCCTACAAACCCCTTCACTCCCACCCCTTTTAAGGTTGGTACATTGTTGTGTGTTTGTGTGTGTGTGTGTTATCATGGGTGTGCAGCATCTTAAAAGCAGCCTTGCATTAGCATTTGCACTAAGCCAACTTCCAAAAACTTAATTAACGTGCATATTTGTAGATAGAACCCTTGTAGTTCAAAGTCCCTTGCAGCTACCTTGTTTGTTTAAACCCTTTGTTTTTCTCTTTGGTGGAGATGCATAACTCTCTAAATAGACAGTGCATTCTTTTGAAGTTATTTTTCCATGCACTTGTAAGTCGGTTGCAAAATAATGCATGATTCTGGTCATCTTTCATGTTATTTTTAGCTGACATTAAAACTGCGTTCATTAATTCATCCTGTTCGTCAGTTTTTCCCACCGCTACATCAAGCACACTGAACAAGCCTCAGGGGTAGTCCAACTCATGCCCGAAGGACCCCTGAGGCATCTCCAACTCTGCCTGTTCAATAATGCAATACCTCTCCCAAGGTACCCTCGTCGACATCAGACGGAAGGGATCGGCGGAGCCCCAGAACTGCCACAACACCAATCACGGCCTCGGCTGACGACGAGGATGATGACACGGGCAGGAGTAAGTCTGCATCATAAAGACGTCACGCGGACCCGCACTGGGATCCTCCGAAGCCTCCAGGAGCTGGAGCTTTGTGGCGATTTCAGTCTGGTGGCCCACTTCACACAGTGCACGTCACGTGATGCCCTCTGGCCCAGGCATACTTTATCTCCATTACAAAAGAAAAAGGGTGTAACACTCAAATAACATGTCATGAGTCACGCATACCTGCAGAAAGCACTTTCACGGTTAGGAACATTATTGAAGAGGGCCATTATGCGAAAGCCACTGAGAGCTATATGAGCAAATCACTTTCACGCCATTCTCATGTGAAGCTAGTTGGCCCAGACTTTAATGAGAATGCATTAAGAGCCAAGAATGCAAAAAACATGTTTTTCTGTACAGTTTGTCCTAGGAGAGCAACTTCCATTCGTACGAATAGGTTTTTACTTTCTCAAACGAGAACTAACACTTTCAGTCTTTTTTTTTTACATAAATGATAAATAGTTATGTCAGTTATTCAAGTTCTATCCATTCTTTGGTTTACTCAATGCACATACAGTATTAAAAGTACCCTGTGGACTTGTGTTGTAAACAAACAGAGTTTCTGTTGCATTCAGTGTTTCTCATCAAAATTCTTTGTGTGTATCCTCGAGGTCCAACAAATGGGATGAATATTCTTTCCTCATAGAACATTTTCAAAGCTGATTTTTCTTAAAAATGTGAAACTTGCATTGTTTTCATCCATGTTTGCCAGCTAGCAGTCTTGTTCGCTGCCTTTTTTTGGCGTATTGTCATGTTTGTTGACATGTTACTGCCTCCTGTAGATCAGTGAAACTGTGAAAGTGTTAGCAGGAATGTGTAATACAAACAAAGTAGGAATCCACCTACAAAACATTGATCCATAGCACCACTGGTGGTCAGGAACTGCATAAGGGACCCTTTTAAAAGAGTTTGTGTGACCCTAATTATTTACATATATGTAATCTGAGTTATGCAGTTAATTGTGTACATATGCACAATTAAAAACATGCAGATATACCCCTGCACACAAAGATAAACTACCAAACCCACACACGTATAAATATATTTTCAGTTTTAGTAATACAGAACATGGGACTACTTTTCTCTTGGCACAAGCATGCCCACACAAGCCACATACAGTCATGCTGTATTTGTGCATTATACAGAAACACAGACATCCTTCACCTTCCCCTCAGCATGACTGACACCATCCCTTCCAGACAAATTGCAGCAACACACACTCCCACAAGCTCCTCTAGGGTGTAATGCTTCCTCTCCACATGAAGTGTCAGTCATTACATGAAGCACTCACACACTTTTTTTTCCCCCTCCTGTTTGTTAACGCTGTCTCTCCTAGAAAAGATGCTTCAGCGTTATGGCAGCCTGTCTGGGAAGCTCCATATGATAGAGCTGGAGAAGGACCCCGCGGTTCACGGCCTGGGAGTCAGTCTCATGGGGAACAAGGATGGTTCCAGGGCCCGCATGAGTGTCTACGTGGCAGCTATAGACCCACAGGGACCTGCTGGCTTAGACGGGAGAATCTGGGTTGGAGACGAGCTACTCGAGGTAAAGAGGAGAGCGAATGGGGACAATCAGTCAGGAGGGTTGACATTAACCGATAAGAGAGTTTTTAGAGGCCAAGAAAGGTTGGAGTCCTGTAGAGAGACAAAATATCAGAGTTTCATTTGAGAGCGGCGAAAAGAGAGTAGTGGGTTGTGGGTAGGAAGCATGGGTGAGCAGAGAGCATTGAGTACCTGTACAGTAGATTTATCAGACAAATTACCATTTGAAAGATGGTCGGGCAGGCTGGATTCTTGCAGTGTATTAGTAATGCCGGGGAAAAAAATGATGTAGATGAGTGACGAAAGGGTGGGGGGGGTCAGAATAAGATGGCAGAATCGTGTAAAGATGGATGGGAGAAAGGGAAAAAACGGATATGAAAACATGATTTCTTTATCTAGATCAACGGTCAGATCCTGTACGGCCGGAGTCACCAAAATGCCTCCACCATCATCAATAACGCTCCGTCTAAAGTCAAGATCATTCTCATCAGGTGACATGCATTTCTCACAAAATGTTATAGAAAGGGATGGGTGTTGATGAACCGGCTCAGGGGAACTATAACGTTTGGTTTGGTTTTACCAGGAATAAGACAGCTCTGAGTCAAATGGCCCAGGGATCCAGAACAGAGGCTGAGGACACAGTTGACTCCCAGACAGACTCTGCAGAGTGTGGAGGATTATCCGGAGACATGCAGCACATCATCCTACCTCAGGTACAAAAAACCTTCAGTAAATCTTGGCTTTAACCATTGTCAGGCCTCGGGCTGCACAAAACTAACAGCTCAAGCAACCGGTTGAGCGGTAGAAGATTCTTACTGTTAGCAAAAATCACACCAGAGGAAGTGTTAAGACCATACCACATCATTGTAAATATGAGAGAAAATCCAGATCTCACGAGCAGCACTGCTGTTTAGCTTCACCGACGCTTGGATTGTGTTGTCTGGTTTGTTTCGATCTCACCAGGATCACGCAGGTCTCGGCCTCTGCCTCGCACAGGACGAGTCCAAGGACGGAGCGGTGGTCACGTCCGTGAGCCAGCACGGCACCGCTTTCAAGGTGTGACATCATCAGTAGCATCACGATGACCTCCGACCTCTTCTTCAATAACATGCGTGTGTTTTTAGCAGATCTAATCCTTCGTGTAGCCGACATACTATTACTGTTTCCCGTCATTCATTCCTCTTCCTCTTATAATGCGTATAGATCATCACATATTCATTTACTATGAATATACAGTCATCATTCGACTTTACTGGAAGTACTAAAGTATTAAAATGTACTTGAAGGCAATAGAGTGGCTGCCGTCAGAGTGTTACAGTATTGGATCATTACTGGCGATGCATTAAGGTGTAATATTTTAGCCTGTTAAAGTGGAGCCACTTTAAAGTGAAGCTTCTGAAATGTAGTTGAGTTGAAGTATGAAGAAGCATTCAAGGTGAATACTCAAGTAAAGTAAAAGTAGTAGAGTAAATAAGTAAAAATAAAAAACACAATACAGGAAAACAAAATACAAATCTTAAATGAATGTGCGTGTGTGTTTGTAATGAAATCATTCCCGATTATTGTCTACATACTGAGGAAATTGTTATTTTTTCTGTCTATGTCTTTTATTGTAGCTTTTATCACAGTCGACTTTATCCTAATCATCACTTTGGAATTGTTTCATCACTCAGGTTGCAAGCAATTCATGAAATTATTACATCTGTTAGGCCTCAATAGCTTAATTGTAAGTTTGGACATCGGTAATCAGAGTAAAGAGGTGTGAATGAGCACCGTGTGACTGCAAAATTATGTGCAGCTGTAAAGAGTGATGCAATGGCTCCGGTCTGTGTTCATGGTGATATTTGAACCAGATGAACACCGAGATGACGATTGCCATGTTTTAAAGTGATGTCGTCATGTGCTAATAAACTTTCATGTAGGGCCCCGGGCAACAGATACCCGGGTATTTGTCCAGAGGGTGTGTTTGATTTTTAATCTCACTTCCCCTCCTTCCTTCTGTTACACACACTTTCACACATTTCGCTCATTTTGCTCCATTTTTTATTCATGTCTGTGCGCAGGATGGCAGGATAAAGGTTGGAGACAGAATTATTGCAGTGGGTGATGAACCCGTGGCAGGACTGTCAGTGGAAAAGGTGCACACTCACACTCACACTCACACACACACACACACACACACACAATACGCACTTCAAGGTCAGGCTGATTTAATGATTT